>APFE031543341.1:36841-166405 GCA_000404065.3 Pinus taeda
TCCACATGAATACCATGGGTCAATAGCATGTGCCATTTTTATTTTTATTAATACTAATATTAGAGTTAATAATGTTTTCTTGCATCGTATTAATAATAATCTAGCCCATTGTATTTGGCCCATAGTATTTTGCCCATAGGTTTCACCTAAATATAACGCATTTTTTGAGTGTTCATAAATATATGACTTATGGAGTAAATATAAAAAAATGTTTTATTTGTTTACCATACCTCTCTCTTATTTATATTTTTATTAATTTACTATACCTCTTTTACAAATATGGTATTTGGCCCATAGGATTCACTTAAATAAACCTCTTTCTTGAGCCTTCCTCTTTCTTGAGCCTTCATAAATAGAAGGAGGATTATGGACTAAATATAAAAGAGGTTTTATTTATTTACCATGCGTCTAGTTTATTTATATTTTTATTTATTTACCATACCTTTGAGTAAGTATAAAAAGATGTTTTATTTATTTACCATACCTCCACTTTACTTGTATTTTTATTTGTTTACACCCTTGCATGTATATAAGGTGACTTATGGAGTAAATATAAAAAAATGTTTTATTTATTTACCATACCTCTCATTTATTTATATTTTTATTAATTTACCATACATCTTTTATAAATATGGTATTTTGTCCTTTGGCCCATAGGATTCACTTAAATAAAACCCATTCTTCAAAATGGGCAAACAGATTCACTTAAATAAAACCTATTCTTGAAAATGGGCGAATGGAAGGTTGTAACTCCTAATTTCAAGGGCTAAATTTGCCTTTTTTACCCTCTCCCTTAAAATAAGGTGGGCTATTTGAGGTGATTTGTAAAAACGTACTATGATACAAAATATTCACCCACTAAAAATTTAAAAACCCTTAATTTCGCTAAAGGGCGAACATTCGCCCCTAAAATTTTCTATGTACAGAAACATCCAAAACTACTCAAGCATTGAGGACAACACTTTTCTGAAGGAAAGGGGCATGTTGGGTCCGTATAATACTAGTGATTACACCATTACTACTATAGTTGCATCCCTTATTAATATCGTTGTGCCTCTATTATCCCCATATTATTAGTATTGTGCCCCATAGAATCGCTCTATTGTTATTTTTGTGGCTTTATATTATTGTTGTTAGGTTTGCTGGGTTATATTGTGACTCCTTAGACTCCTATATATAGAAAGGAGGTTTTGTCATTTGAATGATCCAAAATTTGTTCATTTATGTAATGTAAAGGAGGTTTCCCCCTCGAAGAGGCTGAATTCTAAGGTGTTGATCTATCTTTTCTATCTTTTCTTGAGTTGGTTTCACAATATGTATGAAGGAAGAGAAAGTGTAGTTCTTGACAAGATAGAGTGCGCTACCCAAGGGCACAATCATTGAACTTAAGGAGTGAAATATACTAGGGCACAATCTATAACAACAAGGAGTGTGCTCTCCTTGTAGACTTTTAGTGTGCTCCACTATTTGAAGGAAGTGCGCCTACTAATATTTGGGAGTGTGCTTTTGCATGGGAGGGCAGAGTTCCAACTAACAGTGGGATTTTGTGACTGCTAAGCTTAGAAAGTGTGCTTTTCATAGAGAAAATCTATGCTTTCTTGCTTTTGTGTGTGATGTGTGTTAAGTGAAAGTTGGTACTAAGTCAAGAAAATCCAGGCCTTTTCCTATCTCTAGAAAGATGACACAAGCATTTTCTAAAGCCAAGGTGACAACACTTAGAAAAATTTAACTTAGGAGGAAGCAAGATACTTAAGAATAATGCAAGAGTAGTTAAGTCTTAGGAAACATCAACAAATAACAATATGACACAATTTAGCTTGAAACAACAGTTCACATAGGCTCCAAAATTAGATTAGGCAAGAATTTTGGAGGGTCATTATCGTAACATCAACAATCACATATCAAACATTTATGGACAAAACAAATAATTCAAAAGAAATATTCCATGTAGACTTAATAGATAAGAAAGTGGAAATGACAATAACATTGCTTGTGCCAATATTGTTTTTTTTTTTAATGTAATATTGGTAGTTCTCCCTTTTCTATTAATATTTCATAAACATATAGTCATTGGTTTTCAAAATTCTGCTAGTGGCCTCAACTTGCCCGCAGGAAACGAGGTCTATTGGCCACCTATCTGCATCAAAAGCTGTCCAAAATTTAAACAGAGTAATTCTTATCATCCAAGCTACATTGGCTACCTTATCTTCTATATGCTTCATACTTAAAATGTAAATGCTAATAGACATAATAAAATAATTTGACAAAGTAGAGTTCTGCTTCATTCATCTGAGGAATCAACTGGGGCCAGGCTTTCGCACTCGACCCATGTGCTTCACTTTCCATCATTGTCTGGAGCTGCTATTCAATTCTATTCAGGCAGAGGTTGTTATGATACTGCTGCATTTTAACTGACTAAATATCCTTTTGGAGATCCTTTAGGCTTATCAGGATGTGGACTATCATCTCTCAGCAGATGGCTTGATCATATTTAGGGATATGATATATGTGCCAGACAATAGTGAGCTCAAGAAGATTATCTTGAGGGAGTTTCATGTGAAACCATATTCAAGACACCCAAGATATCAGAAGAAATTGACCTCAGTGAAGAAGTTATATTATTGGCCAAATCTGAGGAAGGATGTGGCAAAGTTTGTGGCTATGTGTTTGGATTGTTAGTAGGTGAAGGCAAAGTGTAAGTACCCAGGTGGATTACTACAACTGATTCTGATTCGAGAGTGGAAACAAGAGGTCATTTCCATGGATTTCATTACAGGTTTTCTGAGGACATCTAGACAACACGATTCCATCATGATTGTGGTGGACATGTTGAAAAAGGTAACACACTTCATTTTAGTGAAGTCCACTTATTCAACTAGTGATGTAGCACATGTATTCATTAGAGATGTGGTTAGATTGCATGGTGTTATGAAGAAGATTGTGCCAGACATGGATGCTAAGTTCACTTTTAGATTCTGGAAAGAGTTCTTTGCAAGTTTGAGTACATAGTTGGCCTTCAACACAACTTATCATCCACAAACAAATGGACAGACAGCGAGGGTCAATTGGATATTGGAGGACATGTTGAGGATGTATGTGATGCACCAAAAGAGGAGATGGGAGGAGTATCTTCCATTGGTCAAGTTCACTTATAATAATGGTTACCAAGAGTCTTTGAGGATGAGTTTGTTTGAGGAATTCTATGAGCAGAGTTGCAATACTCCCATTAGTTGGAGTGATCCAGTGAACAAGGTGTTGATTGGACCATAAATTTTGGCAGAGATGGAACATGAAATCCAAGTAATCAAGAAGAATCCAAAGACATCACAAGACAGACAGAAAAATTATGCATATCGGAACAAGTTGTTTGAGGAGTTTTAGGTTGGGGAACATGTGTAGTTGTGCATCAATCCCAAGAAGAGTCCCTTGAGGATTGGATCACGTGCCAAGATGACACCTCAGTTTTGTGGACCTTTCAAGATACTTGAAAGGATCAAACCAGTAGCCTATCGACTTGCACTACGTCAAACAGTGAAAGTCCATGATGTTTTCCATGTGTCATTGCTTAAGAAGTATGTTAAATATGTTGATCATGTGATTGACGGTCTATATTGCAGGTGGATCTAGAATGATAATTCCAGCTAGAACCACAATGTATATTGTAGAGAAAGACGCTCATGCTATGGAACTAAGCAATTGTGCAGGTTAAAGTGAAGTGGAAGCACTTTGGGCTTGATGCAGCTACATGGGAGATGGCTTATCAAATGTGGGCTATGTATCCTTCTGTATTTGCTCATTCAGCGAATATTTTTGGTATGTATTTTGATATGATGTTTTTGGTATGTGTATGTATATGTATACGAATGTAAATACCACCCATGAGTTGTGCTTTAAAGCTCCAATAAGCAGTATGGGTGTCATGTCATTACGGTTATCATGTAGTTAAGTTGTCATGTTGGTTTTCTTCTCAGAAAGTTGATCATTGTAGATACTGCATCAAGCTAAGTTATAAAGCTCCATATGCAATATGTTTTTATTTCAGCTTTCTTATTGGTTGTAGGTTTCATTGATCACTGAGGATGGTGTTCCCCAAGGGGAAGGGTTCTGTAACAACCATAGTAAAAATTCAATGTAATAAAAGTTAACAAAGGAAAAATAATAACCACGGTTATGGGACACTTACTCCTAGCTAAATTTTGGGAAATACATCCTACTGTGGGTGTTCATTTGGTTTATTATGGCTAAGGAAATTGGCAAAGGCAATGGCAAAGGCTTTTGAAAGGAAAAATGGCATTAATTGTCATTTTATTTATGAAAATAAAGGAAATTAGGAGAAAAGGAAGGTGAAAGGTCACATGTTGCATGTGAGGAGGAAAACGAAGGAAAATAATGTAAAATGAAGAAAATAGAGGCCTCATTAATAAAAAGGATTTTGAGGATTAGTTGGTACCTTTTATCAGTTCAGTTTTGGAGATATCTCCCTTTTCTCTCTCTCCCGCACTCTTGGAAACTTAGAGTTTCCTTGGAGCACTTCAACATTGGATCAAGAAGAGTAAAGAAGGCAAGAGGAAGCAAAGATCAAGCAAGGAAGAGTAGGATCTAGCAGCTATAGTGCGATTATTTTCAAGTATCAATTTGCATGTGTGATTTCCTTTCTAGATTTAACATGCATGGTTATGCATGTGTGTTTTTAGTTATCTTTCCATCACGGGCATGGTTTTTTCCAGGTGTGAAAATGTTTTTTAGCCTAGCTTTTCCATTTTGAGATCGTCATGGTGTGGTTGGTTATTTTGTATGTGGTTGAGATGGATTGCTCGAAGGACTCAAATATGAGTGGGGTGGTCCCAAGATTATTCACAAGGTCTAGGAATCCCGAATGGGATGCACAGTAAAGCCAAAATGTGAACACCTCAATTGAGACTAGGAATCCCTTAACAAGTGAATGATAGGATACAAGGTAAATCTCAGTGGTGAGTACCCTTGATTGGGCCTAGGAATCCCTAGATGGGATACATGGTAAATCCAAGAGTGTGGAGACCTCGTAGGCCTAGGAATCCCTTGACCGGTAATGGCAGGATACATGGTAAAGCCGAGAGGTTGGGATAGACAAATCCCTCATGGCGTAGGTGGAGAGATCCGGTGGCATCCATGCTTGTTTTTGGCCTAGTGAACCAGTGATGATTGCGTTAAATACTGGTATTATATGTTTATTGTTTATGGATTAGTGATACAATGGGGATTACAGTAAAACCTAGTTCTATTATTAAGGGTGACGTGGTGTAGCCTTGGGAAACCCTAGTTGATTTTGGTTATAAGTCCCACATTCATGCTTGGAATATGGAACAAGGGTGATTGGATGAAAGAAAGATTTGGTTCAACCAATCTATGGTCGGGTGGTAAGTGGAAGTCACAAACCTTGTTGGCCTAATAATTCATTAATAAGAACTATTTCTCCTTGGTATTTTATGATAAAATGTATTGGTTCATATGAGTCATTTATGCCTGATGTATCCTTGTTACTTTTGTTGGTATTATGGTGGCTATGAACATGTTTTAAGACAATGATGATGTATGGATCTCATCATGTTTTGATCTGTAAATGAATGTACAATGAATATATGATCTAATAGATGATAATGTAGCTAATGTGATAAGGCATCAATGCTTCTTAGTGATTCTCAGATAAGTATGAGACCCCTATGCTCAGATATGTTGTTATGACCTGTAGAATGCATATTTGCGACATGTTTGATGAAATGTTTGTCATGGCTAGTAGGGTTCCAATCGATTATTTGCATTTGTATCATTATTTCGATGTTACTTTTCATTCTTGAAGGTTTCATGGAGTTATGGGGAGTGGCCTAGTCCTCGCCTGAAAAAGTGGCACAAAATATGGGATTGTAGGTTTAGAACTAGCTGAAAAAGGCCCCATTTTCTTGCATGCCCATGTTGTGAGAGAGACTGGAGGGCCCCAATTGCATGCATGCCCATGTCATGGGAGCGACTGAGGCTCTAAGGTAGAAAACTGTCAAGTTGTCGCAGGGGTTGATCACCTGGAAGAATTGGTTGGATCCTGTAAGTTCTGTGGTATGTCCAGAAGGTCATATTGGTTCTTTTATGTTAGTTCCATTTCGTTAATTGTACATGGGGAGTTGAATTAGATTGTAGTAGTCTCTCTTCACATGTTTACCCCCATGGACCAGTTAACTTGGCTAAATGTGGGAGGACGGTATTGTAGGAGTGTCTATGGGTTTTCTACTCTCCATGCAGAGCTTCTTTAGTATCTTGATTCTGAGAATTCAGAACTTCCACAGTTTTCATTTTAGTTTTTGACGTTTCGGGTCAATACCTTGACCCATCATCAGGAAAAAGCCTGATGATGGCATACTTTCCTTGAGAGAAAAACAGTTCCCCGTCTCCTTTCCATACTTCCAAACTGAGTAAATAATGCATGAGTCCAATTTCCTTGATCTGAATTGCATCATTATATTTTTTTCATCCATATTGATGCATTTAGAGTGTAAAAAGTGGAGGAATCAGCTCACGGGATTGTTTTTACCGGTGAGACCTAGTTTGGCAAAACAAGGTCTGAAACCTTCCAGGAGCATTTTAATGCCTCAAATGATTTTTTCTGAGGTTAAAAAATTTCTACATAATCCCAACGCCTTTTCATGCTATTATACACATAGAGAGCTTTCCAATGGCGCAAGAATCGCGTCAATCAGAGTCCATATGAAAAAGTTATGCCATTGAGAAGTTGACCTTCTTATTTTCACACTTATAGTTTAGGAAGATGCTGCATCAGCCCCCATTATTCATGGAAAATGGGGTAGCCACATGTTTTTGATGTAAAATATTCTAGAAGATTCTATTTTGTAACTCTACTTATGAGTTGATGTAGTCAAACTTAACTATTAGTAGGCTATTAGGCTGTGTTATAACTAGACCACTAGGAGGAAGAGGCATTCCATTCTTTCAAGAGAATTTTGTTCCATAGTTGAGAAAAGATAGCCAGGAGAGATAGAAGGTAGAGCACACAGAGAGGATATGTGAACTGTAGCATCCCACGAGCTACAAACATTACTTCTTTTTATTTGTAGCCATATTTCTAGATAGAGGAAGAGAATGAAGCGACCTCACCTTCCAATTGGGTTTTCTCCCAAAAGGGTTTCCTAGAGAGCATATCTTGTGTATTATGTGTGTGTGAGAGATTATTTTGTTGTTCTCTACTTTTCTACTTGATTTAATTTTACATACATGCACTAATTATAGTTAATTTTACAGATCTAGAAAGTAAATAAAATGGAAAAAATGTAGAATCTCAAATTTTTAATATAATATTATCAGATCTATTGTGATGAATTGTCCAGTGGAATATCCACAATAGTTTACAGATAAATCCTTCATCTCGAATTATCTTGCAAGATCCTCTTTGCAAGAGCTAATCAACTTCTCATCATCGGTTAAAAATTAAATCATCGACATATAATAATATAATCAATAATTTACCTTGAAAAACAATATGATACAGGTTTGCATCTACTTCACTTTTGGTTAAGCCCGACCCAATGAGATATTTTTTGATCCTGGTTTACCAAGCATGAGGTGCTTTCTTTAATCCATACAATTCTCGCTTGACTCTGCACACATGCGACTCTCTGTCAAAGGTCTCAAAAACTTCTGGTTATTCAATGTACACCTCTTCCTCAATAACTCCATTGAGGAATGTTTTCTTCATATCCATTTGATGGATATTCCAGTCCATATGTGTTGCAAGTGTTAGAATTGATTTGATGGAAGAGTACCTTGCTACTGGAGAAAAGGTCTCCTCATAGTTAATTACGTCCACCTGAGAGAACCCCTTGGTCACAAAATTGGCCTCATGATTCACGATGCTCGCTTCTACTACTTTCTTCACCCTGTAGACTCATCTCAAACCCACCACTGATTTGTCCTTTAGTCTTGGGACCAATTTTCAAACACTATTTCTGATAATGTAATCATATTCCTCTAACATAAAATCAACCCATACAAGGTTCCCTATTGCTTCCTTGAATGAGGATGGCTCAGTCTCTACAAGCTCACTCATCAAAGCCATGTAGTGAGTGTATTGATACGATGACCTCCTCTGCCTACATTGAGAAGTGGGTGCTCCCAAAGTCTCTCTAACATCATGCAATAATCTATCAGCTTCCCTGGTTCGTTTCCTTCCTTCTCTATATGTCTCCACTCTCTACTCCTTTGCTTGTGGTTGCTCCACAACTTCCTGAGGTTCTTCCTTTGGAGCTAAAATCTCTTGATATGAATGAAACTAAAGCTCCCTCTCAAGAGAACACCTCATTTCCTTTTCCTCATCAAAATTCACATCTCGTTGAACAACTCTCATCCTGAGAGATGCAAAGAACACACAATAGTTATAAAGTTTTTCTGTGTACCCCACAAATATGCCCAACTTTGTTGTTGACTCTATCTTTTTCCTTGATTCCTTAGAAACATGATAGTAAACTGATGATCCAAAGATCCTAAAGTGTGACACATTTGGTTTCTTCGCTGAAAAATATTCCTCAGTTGTACTCATTCTAGGAATTCGATGAGGACTCTTGTTCTGAAAAAATACCATTGTTTTGCATGCTTCAACCCACAAGTGTAGTATTAGGCCTTGGTCATGCAACATTGCCCTTTCTTCTCCCACAATACATTTGTTATTCCTCTCAGCCACTTCAGTTTGTTATGGGTTGTGGGGTGATTTCAAATCCCATCGAATGCCTTCCTTTTCACATAAATTTTTAAACTCATTTGACACATACTCACCTCCATTATCGCTCCTAAGGGCCTTCACTTTCTTGCCAATTTCTTTCTCAACAAGTGCTTTAAATTAAAAAAACTTGGAGAATGTCTGGTCTTTCTTCTGCATGAAGGAGGTCCAACACTTCCGTGAGAAATCTTCTACAAATATTACATAAAACCTTTGCTTGGTAGTGGAGGCTATCGAGAAAGGTCCACACACATAAGAGTGAACCCTTTCAAGGGATGTTTGCGCTTTATTTTCCCGATCATTTAAGGTGGATTTTGTGTACTTCCCCAATGTCCACCCTTTGCATGTATGTCACTGCTTTAGTTCTCCTTTGGGAAGTCTTGTAGAAATTTGCTACATGATCTTCAAAGCGAAATGATGCAAATTTCCAAGTCTTCTATGCCATAATTCACTGATGTCTTGGCTCTGCACCTTCTCTGCTTTTGTGCTCAATGTTGCACAATTTTCCACATCTAATTTGTAGAGTTTCTTCACACAAGCCCCGATCCGCTTAACTTGTCCCATGGAAATGTGTCTCAGGAAGGCCTTCCCCTTTGCTAAATATCACATCACAGCCACAATCTTCCAACATAGCAATTGAAACGAGATTCTTCTTCAAACTCGAAACATACATGATATCCTTGATTTTGAGAGGGGAGCTAGACTCCCTGTGAAAAGTAATTTTACCAATAACGATCGTGCTATAGCTTCCATCATCTCCCATCTTGAGGTCTTTCTCCTCCAAGTCACTGAAAAATTATCTGTTGCCCATCATATTGAATCAGGCTCCACTATCTAGATACCACACACTACCCATCACTGTGCTCACCATGCATGCGATGAGGGTGAAATCAAGCTCGAACTGTGAAGCCAAAAATTCACCTTCTAGTCCTCCCGGGGGCTTCTTTCTCGCTTTCTTGTGTGTACACTTTGTGGCACTGTGTCCCAGTTAATGACAATGAAAGCACTTGATTTTGGACAAGTCTTTCTTCTTGCCCTCTTGATTAGATTATGATTTAGATTGGTATCTCTTCCCTTTTCCTTTCTTTTCCTTTCCGGCCAAGGCACAATTCTCCTTGTCCTCAACATTGGGTGAGGTCCCATCTCTAATATTCCTCCTTACCTCCTCTTGTACCAAATCGGACCATATGCGTTCCCAATTTGGTAGCTTCTCCCTCCAATTTACTAAATCCTGGTAACTGTGCTAGCTCTTGGGAAGGCCTAAAAGGGCTAGGCTCATGAGATCATCCTCCACAACAGTAACCACAACTCCTCCAAGTTCATCATGACATTGTGTGAATCGACTTAGGTATTGTTGAATAGATTTAGTCTTCTGCATCTTGAGATTCCAAAGCTTTTCCTTGAGCGTCAACTTCCTGTGGTCGCTACTATTTTGGAACAACTCTATCAGTGCTTGCCACATTTCACATGTGGTTTCTTTCTCATGAAGATTGGAGACAATGTGATCCTTCGTAGCTTCCAATATGATTCTCCTCACCTTGGCTACACACTTTCTCCATTCTACTATATCCTTGAGGTTCGATGATCCTGGTAAATATCAATGAATTCTTTAAACCCATTTTCCTCTAGTATCGCCTCAATGTGGTCCTTCCAAGCAACAAAGTTCGAGCTACCCTCAAGGGCATACTCAAGCCTTAGACCATAGAATATCATCCTACTAACTCTGAAGAATTGATCTTGCAAATTTGATTCTCCTACAAACACAACTTCAAATTCTCCTCTACTATGAATCCTGCTATGATACCATGTAAAAATTCTATGTAAATTCAAAACTTCTCATATAATTTACTAAAACATAAAACTTGAATCTACTCTACTCATTTGCGGGAAGTAATTCACGATTGAGAAAGGAAATCATAAACATGTGAGATGATTCAATACACATACACAAATATTTATATCATGGAAAGCAACTTCTCAAAACCCCTTCTTATTTGTATTGCATTAATCAGAAAATAGAGAAGAAATACAATGCTTGCTCAAGCCTTACCAACCTTTGCACTAGTCTAGTTTATTTCACTACCTCACTGAATGACTCTGGCCAACACTTAACCAATTTTCCTACCTGCCAAACTCCTATTTCCTTGCGTTGTTCCTTGAGGAATTATGCTCTGATTAATTTGGAAATTCCACATTGAAAATTGTGCAATTCCTTTCAACCCTTCTTTGGCTGCATGCACCACCTGTACACTTTAGAATAGTCTACAAATGATAGTACACTGTCCTTGAACTCCAATCTCAACTGGGTAACTCAATTTTTTTATGCATTAATTATTCTGGGCTGATTAATGAGTTAACAAGTTGATCATTGAGGTACACACTCGACTACTGGACCCTTCACTGGTTATCTAACACTTAGAACTAGTTTAACTCACAATAACTCAAATTAACTGAAATATATTGCTAGAAATTAGTAGTCAATCATGCTAAATTGAAAACAAGTATCTCCAACTTGAATTAACTGAGTTAACGTAGTGACAAATGCCATGTCACAGTAGTTAACAACCTCCAAGTATTTTTACTGAAATTGAAATTCGAATTTTAATCTAGTTTGACCAAGGAAAAATCAAAACTAGATTGTAGGGCCCTAAACCCTTATTGTTTTGTGGTTAACCCTAATTTAGTTAACAATCCCTCTTTGATTGATTTGAATTTCTGCTCCAAATGAGCATAAATCTTTTCTTAATTAATATATATATATATATTTAAATTAATTTATAATTCATAAATTGGCCGTTATATTAGCCATTACATGATTTTTATTATTAAAATATTATTTCTCATAAGCTAGCAGTTATATGATATTTTGGTCTCTACATCACACTCTATTTAAGCTTGTGCCATGATCCACATCTTCATCTAGTCCTGATGATAAACCACACTAGTTGGTTCCAAATGGGTTGGCAAAAATTTTCTCCCATATGATTTCTACCAAAAAAAACTCTTTTTAAAATTTATACTCTTAATGCAATTTTCATTAAAACATATAAATTGACCAATGTTATTCATACTTTTCTAAATTCCAGAAAACATTAAATACAATAATTTAAATATTTAAACAAAAATACTTGTATATTTTAAATATTTAAAAAATAAAATTATATCAAATAATCAAACACATATGGGAAAGTCTTCATAAAACAAAATAAAACTACCTTGGAGGTATTACCTTGGAAAAAGGGGCTGAGCGGGATGCACGCTGCTAGGGTTTGCAGACGGCACAGCAGACGGGGGTGATAGGTGACGAGCGCGGGAGAAAGGAAAGCCGAAGAGGATAGGCCGGGGAGAATATCCGTGCATCACCTGCATTTCAGGAAAATAAATTTTCATCAGCAAAGTTAGGGTAAATTTCTAAGAGGCAAGAGCTGAGTGGGAAATGGAAAATCCAAAGGGGAGGGGAGAGATCCCCTCCTTCAAAAACGTGGTAACAGGGGAGACCAACGCAAGCGGAATGCAACATAACCAGAAGGAAATCTACGCCCCAGTGATGGGTAACCTATGGCAGAAAAGGATGAGAGGAAAATGCCTACCTAGGGCACAAAAACAACCAAGATATGTCATTCCCAACAAAAATCTTGAGGAATACAACTGTTACATGAAGGACCATGCCCTGATATGCAAATTCATAGGCTACTAGCCTTCGGAGAAAGAGTTATACAGATGGATTGATCCAAGATGGAGACCTAGAGGTCACATAGACCTGAAGTTGGGAGCACAAGGGTTTTTCACAGCTATCTTCACGAATCTGGAGGACAAGAACAGGATCTTTGAAGAAGGACCGTACTTCATGAACAATGCAGGCTTGTTCATGAAATACTGGGAGGAAAGATACAGCCTAGAGAAGGAAAAATTGCTGGAAGCCCCAATCTGGGTTAGACTGTTTGGACTTCCCGATGAATTCTGGGACCCTGAAATTTTGGAAGGATTAGGGAACTCAATCGGGAGCTTTGTTAAAACCGCAGAAGCTACAAAATGAGGCAAATATAATGCATATGCGAGGATCTGTGTCTACATGAATCTGGCAGAACCCCTCCCAGAAAGTATCGAGCTAGAATATCATGATGAAGTTTGGCAACAGCCAATAGACTACGAACACATCCCATTTAGATGCCGCAAATGCCATGAATATGGCCACCTATATAGGCAATGCCCACTGGATAAGGAGGAGGAATCAAAAAGAAGTCAGGAGGAACATCAGAGAAATGTCGGAAAAGTGGAGGAGACAGATAGGGGTTTTCAACAGGTTACAAGGAGAAGGAGACAGAGTCAGGAGGGACCAAAAACCCAAACACAAGAAAAACCCAGTCACACAATAAGTCAAAACAAGTTTCAGGTGCTTCAGAGCGAAAATGAGGACTGTGAAGTAAATTTGGAGGACGACGAGGACCCTGGGAACACTCCAATGGAAATCGCTGGTGAAGATAAAGGAAAGGATGCAAACTCAAGAAAAATTATTGGAGAACAGACGGAAGGAAAGGTGGAAGATACAGAAATGCAATCCCCGATGGATGTGGAAAACCAAGTCGAAAGTGAGGTTGAAGAGGAGAGAATCATGAAACAGCTAATTCAGGAATGGAAATATCTAGATAGCAGATTTATACCCGAGAAGTAGAAACAATTGTATAAGGAAGTATTTCAGAAATATAAAGATAAAAAAGGGGAGAACTTGGACAAGCAAATAATGACAGGAAACAAATAGGGGAATGGACAGACGGGAATGGACGGCTCTGGAAAAAACAGTAGGAAAAGAGGCCGGAAACCGATGAGCGAAACTATCCAGACTGTGGGAGAAACGTTGATAAACTCAGGTAAAGTGATACCTCTGTCAGAGGTATTCTTCCCCTCCTACCAAAAGTTTTAAATGATTGTTATTAGCTGGAATATTAGGGGCCTAAATAGTAAGGGTAAACAAAGGTATATGAAAGATAAACTGAAAAAAGAGAAGCCTAGCATCATGATTTTACAGGAGACAAAAATTTCAGTTCAACAAATTGAAGGAATAATTGACAAAAATAAACTGCAATACGAAGTTATGGGGCAAGATGCTATTGGCTCTGCAGGAGGTATTGCAATTTTGTGGAATCCAAATGATATCATCTTAGATAGCTGGACCAGCATGAGTAGAGTCCTTACTGGCCTGGGTAGGATAGTAGGAACAAAGGAACAGGTTGTTATTTCAGGGGTTTACGACCCCCCTTCCCCAGGAGAAAAAGAAAATTTTATAAACAGTATGAAAATCATCCGCAGATTATATCCAGAAGCTGCTTGGATCATAGGTGGCGATTTTAATCTAATCAGATCCTTAGAAGAGAAGAAAGGAGGGATAAGGAAGATGGATCACTTCATGGATAAATTCAATGAAATGATAGAGGATTTAAGGTTAGTAGACATTCAGACTATTAATGGGATATGCACCTGGAACAACAGGAGGGGGGGTAAAAACCAAATTACTTCCAGGCTTGATCGATTCCTAGTATCAGAAGCTGTCATGAATAAGGATGTTTTTGTCGAAGCAAAGATCATACCTTCCCTGGGTTCTGATCATTGGCCGATTAGACTAGAGGTGGATATTAAAGGGAATCGCGGAAAAAGACCTTTCCGATTTGAAGCCTTCTGGTTAAGGGACCCAGAATTCATCAAGAAAGTTGAAGAATGGTGGAGGCAAAGTACTATGCAGGGCAAAGGAAAAATGCACACGTTCCAGTTGAAACTGAAAGAGCTGAAAGGGAGAATCAAAAAATGGAACAAGGAGGAGTTTGGTAACATTATGGAAGACAAACAAAAACTAGAAGGGGAAATGGAATCTCTTCAACAAAAGATGATAATGGAAGGCAGAACAGAGGAAAGTATCAGCAAAGAAGGGGTAATACTTGGAAAACTAGAAGAAAGACAGAAGCAGGAAGAAGTCCTCTGGCGGCAAAAATCAAGAATAAAGTGGTTAAGGGAGGGGGAAAGAAACACTAAATTCTTTCATCAGGCCATGATCAAACATAGACAGAGAAACATGATTCTATCCATCAAAGACAAGAATGGGAATAGAGTGGTTGAGCAAGCTGAGATTGAACAAGTCCTTATTGATCACCATAAAGGAATTTTAAGTGAACCTCAAGCTGATCGAATGCGAGCAATTCAGGAAATATGCTCGGCCATTCCGCGCTTAGTCACAGAAGACCAAAATAAGGCGTTGATGAGAGCTGTCACCTTAGAAGAGATAGAGGAAACTGTGAAAGCAATGAAGAAAGGTACTGCTCCAGGCCCGGATGGCTTCACAGTTGATTTCTACCAAGCGGGATGGCACTTCCTGGGGAAAGAGATTCTGGAGCTGGTAGAAGAATCTAGGATGAACCAGAAGGTATGGCCTGCCATTAACTCCACTTTCTATGCTTTAATTCCTAAAGGTGATAATTTGGAAGATGCCAATGGTTTCAGACCCATAGCGCTGTGTAATGTTATTTACAAGATTATAACATCCATGATTGCCAAGAGATTAAAACCCCTTCTGGACAAATTAATATCTGCTGAACAAACAAGTTTTGTTGAAGGAAGGCAGATCCTTGATGGTCTGGTTGTAACTCAAGAAGTTATTCATTCCTTAAAAGTAAAAAAGCAAAAGGGTATGATGATCAAATTAGACTTGTCGAAGGCATATGATAGACTAAATTGGAACTATTTGGAAAAAGTCTTGGAAAGTTTTGGTTTTAATAGGAGATGGATTGAATGGATTCATAGCTTGATTTCTTCCCCAAATTTTTCTATTCTTGTTAATGGGACCCCCTCGAAAACATTTAATGCTTCTAGAGGTATTAGACAGGGAGATCCATTACCTCCGTTTCTGTTCATTCTAGCTGCTGAAGGGCTGGGTCGCTTTATTAAAAAGGAAAGAGAATCAAATAGAATAAAAGGTCTTAAGCTCTGGGGAAATAATCTGCCCTTAACTCATCAGCAATTTGTTTATGATATCATGTTGTTCGGAGAACCAACAGTCAAAGAAGTAAGGCATCTCAGAAGAATTTTGGATCTATTTGCGGAGGCTTTTGGTCTGGAAATCAATAGAGATAAATCCTGTGTTTTCATATTTAATACAGTGGATCAGGTCAAAACCCACCTCATAAGACTATTGGGCTTTAAGAGAGGAGAACTGCCTACAAAATACTTGGGCAATATTTTGGACTTTACCTCCAAAAAGATGAAAAATTGGCAAGGAGTCCTGGATAAGCTGAGCAACAACGTAGCAAATTGGGCCTTCAGAGCTTTAAACATAGCTGGCAGAATAGTTATGGCAAAATCAGTCCTTCAAGCTATCCCCATCTACCCTTTATCGATAATGGCTACCCCTTTAGGAGTATGCACAAGGATAAGAGAGGTCATCAGGAATTTTATATGGAGAGGGACTGATCAGAAGAAAAAATGGGCCTTAGCTTCCTGGAGTCAGTTAACTGAAAGAAAGGAGAAAGGAGGATTGGGGTTGAGGGATCCTGAGATTCTCAACAGAGTTCTGGGAGCGAAACTCTGGTGGCGCTAGCTTAGGGGGGGCAATGATCTTTGGAAAACCATATGGAAAACAAAATACAATATGCCTGATTCTGCAGTTGAGATCTTAAGGCAGAGAGAAACTCCCAAAGGGTCTACAATTTGGGACCTAGCTCATCTGAACAGGGATTTGGTTGAAAAGCACACCTTCTGGGAGATCCGAGGTGGAGAAGAAGCTAATTTCTGGGAAGATAAGTGGCATTAGAAAGAAAGACTGAGTAGAATTTAGGGACTTCAACAGATTCGAGACAGAATAGGAGGAGATAGAACTTATGTTAGAGACTATTGGAAAGCTAATGACCCAGAAGAGAGCTGGAGAATATGGACTGATCCGACGAAGTGGGACAGAGAGCTCAGCCAAGACCATCAAGAAGCCTACAGGAAGGAGGTAGAATCCAGGAAGATTAAAGCTCGCAATGGAAGGGACATCCTCAGGTGGGGGAATTCTATGAAGGGCTCGTTCACCACCAAGGAGGCTTACTACCTAACTGTTTCTCAAACCGGAGGTGAAGAGAATCCAGACTGGAAAATTATATGGGAAAGTAATTGGTGGCCGAAAGTCTCCATATTTATATGGCTGGCATCAAAGAATAAGATCCTAACCTGGGATCGAATACAAAAAAAAGGTTTTAATGGCCCATCGAGATGTTGTCTCTGTAACACTGATGGGGAAACCAGAAATCACCTGCTGATAAACTGTCCATTTGCAAGGATTCTATGGATGAACACTAAACGAACCTTTGGCAAACCCGAAACTGCCCCCAGTGAATTCAACGAATTGGTTTTTCAATGGAATAAGGAAATTTTTCAATGTAAAGTGGTTAGAAGAGCGTGGGATCTCATCTCAGGGTTTGTACTCTGGATGATCTGGAAGGAGAGGAATCGTAGAATATTCCAGAACATAGCAAAGGAACCGGAAGTAATTTGGGGAAGAGCAGTAAAGTTAATGCGGGAAACAATCCTGGTTGACAAATGGGTGGGGGAGGATTGGAAGGCCAACCAGGTTGAGGAAGGGATCCTGAATAAATTAAATCTAAAGTTTGAGATGGTCCATCACAAACAAACCTCCAGACATGAGATGCGGACTCAAAGCCCTGATAAATTCAGCTATCCCAGAGGAAATTTCATAAAATTAAACTTCGGCGGGGCCTCGAAGGGGAACCCAGGTGAAGCTGGCTTTGGAGGCATTTTTCGAGACAGCAACAATCAGGTAAGGTGGATTTTCGCAGATTAGGGAGGAGAAATGACAAATAACGAGGCAGAGTTCTGGGCTCTTCATCAAGGTCTGCGGATTGCTGTAAGAAATGGTTACACTAATTTAGAAATTACGGGAGATTCTCAGATTGCGATGGAAATGCTGAAGAAGCTCAGCAATGGACGGAGCTGGGAGAAGGTCACAAACAGTTGGCGTACAACGGGAATTGTCCAGGAAATCGCTGACCTACTGAAAAGAATCAAATATAAGATAATAAATCATGTTAGAAGGAAAGGGAATCAGGCGGCTGATTTCTTGGAAAATTGGGGATGCAGAGGCCGCGGCAGCACAGTGGATACTCAATGGAGAGCGGTGTGCGGGAACAGGGAGTGGAAGGACCTAGCAACTATAATCAATGTAGACCATGATCAAGCCACAGGCGGAAATACGAGGATCGATGAGCTGGAGCAATAAGAGGACGTGGAGTCTCCGAGCAACGAACCTAGTTCATTCGGGGCAGAGACGGGATATGATCATAGGTAGTAGAGTAGTACAGGGGCGACGCGCGTGGGGCACGGCCCAAGATCAAAACCAAGGTGAAACTATAAATGATCGTAATCTTAGAGGAGGTGGGAACGGTCTGTCAGACCTTTTGACAGCGGACATTAAACAAGAAATGATGGCCAAATACAACGTCACCCTGGCAAGCAACTGGCGGCAAATGAATTCCGACCCGAAGGTGTACGCTGAGGACAGAAATCTAATATATACCCAAATGGGGGAGGAGAACCAGTCATTTAGCTATTTCCAAATTTGGAGAGGTGTGGACAATTCTGTTGAGGGACAGCAAGTCACGAGGAAGGTTTCCGGTTATCAAAGATTTCTCTGCGGCGGAACCGTGGGAAATATGGAAACAAGGCAGAAAACCAGGGAGGCAGAGGAGAAACATAATTCATCTGTGGAGGATAAGAGCCGAAAAGGGAAAGGAATTATGAAGGACGATCAACCGACTGAGATCTGGGAGATCGAGGACGAATCCGAGGAGGAGCTACCCCGAGGGGAAGGGAATGTGAGGTCCTTCTATCAGGACAGATTTGCAGGCGAGGAGTGTCAGCATATGGAAAATGACCACCCTGCTCCGAAGGAGACGAAAGTTCGTCGATACGGCATGAGAAAACGGGCGATGAGCCCTGACAGAGGTGCGGACTCGAGTAGGAAAAGGGGCCGAGGACAGGGAAGGAGGACGCAGGAGAAAGGAGAGAATTCCAGGCAGGATTCGAAACCTGCTAAACCGCCAAGGAGGACAGTGAATCATAGAATCCGGCGAGCTGAAAGGGCCTACCAGCGAAACACAAACCCAGCAGTCAGAAGAGTTATGCAGTTCCTGGAGGAAGAGTCTCTCCAAGACCAGTCTGAAGATGAAATGGAGGATTGGGAGTTTCTGCTTCACGATCCAGGCCATACCAGGGGACGAATGTCCTTATTCAAGCAATCCTTGCACATATACTAGGTTATGAAGCAGCTGATGGCAAAAGCCCTTGAACAAGTAGCCAAGGAGATGGTCGAGTTAGCCAAGGGAGACCCGGATCTGCGCAGAGAATTGAGCTTCATTCGCACTGCGATGGCAAAGCAAGAGGAAAAGATGGACACAATTCTTTAGCTGCTGAAGGGGGATCAACAAGATGCAGAGCGAGGAACAAGTCCGCAACCAACTATGGATAATGCTTGACTTGAGATATGTTCAGGAAAACTCATAGTCTTTGTAGTATCAGTTTTTTGCCTGTTTTAGGTAGAGATATATACTTCTTGCAGACTAGTAGTATTAGAAAATCTCAAGACTGCCTTGTTTATTTAGCTAAGATTATCATATTATGGACCTTCTACTTTTGGGCAGCCATCAAAAACTATAGATGGATTAAGTACCTGGTTTCCCCATGTGGGTGGGTCTTCAATATTTTTGATACTATGTAATGGTTTATTTTCTATCCAGTAATAGAAAGAGTTCCACCTCAGCTTACAAAAAAAAAAAAATCAAACACATACAAATAAATCATATATAATAAATATAACATCACAATAATATCATGAACTTACAACTAAGTTTTCTAACATTATATAACACAAATAACATGAAACATTTTTCAACTAAGTTTTCTAATACTATATAACACAAATAACACTAAACATTTTTCATGATAATAATATGTTGTTATATTATATGCAAAATTTCAAGCACTAATATAATATAAAAGATGATACATATGTAAAAGAATCTCTAAAAATTCAAAGTCATAAACTATATAATGCCCTCATATTTAACATCTCTATAAAACACATCTCACATCTTCCAAGATTCCCTACCCCTTTTCCCTATTCTATGTATTATAAATGATGCGGACATACTCTCATGCCTTAAAGTACACATGAAAATATATTTACAAAAGAAAAAAATATATAATAGGAATATTTATCATAATTTAGTTTTTAAATTAACAATAGGATAGTACTTATTAGCTATTATTTTGTTGGTGGTCAATAAAGAGACAAATTTTCATTTTGTTAAATGCTTCTTGATCTTGAGTTGTTAGTCATAACTTATTTTTTTGGGTTTGAAGAAAATAAACTCTTAGCAAAGCAGAAATAGTTTAAGTCAAACTACAACCCATACCTACATATGAAAACATACCTACAAGCCTTCTATAATATTATATATATATAATATATATAAATATATATATATTAATATATTATATATATATATATATAAATTTGCTAAAAATTGTACATTTTAAAATAAATTTACATTCTTAAAATTTTCCATAATAAAAAATAAAAGAAAATAGTGTTTCTCACTGTATTTACTAGTTACTATCTACATAGATCATAAATTGATTATTAAAATTTGATACCATGAGTACAACTAAAATAAACACTAGCTTTACTATCTAAACAAACCATAAATTCATCTTTAAAATGAGATGCCATAAATACAACGCAGTTGTCTATAATGCGACTTTTTGAAAGCTTTTCTGGTGGCTTTTTCTGGTCAAAATCTGGTAGCAATTTATTGGAATCGCTAGTTTGATAGCTAGTTTTTGCACAATCAAAGCGTCCCAGAGGTTTTTCAGGGTGTTGAATCCAAATATGCAGTTAAAAAACCATTTTAACTGCAATTAATCAAGATTTAACCTCAATTTCTTCCGCTGGATTCCGTCACCTGAATCTCCAAAAAGTCGCATTATAGACAACTCCTAAATACAACTCAATGAGATGCCATAAATACAACCCAAAACCATAAATTACAAACATGGCGAGCAAAAATAAATACCTAACTTCTTAAAAGTACACCATAAAATATGAATGAACCACCAACACACATTATTTAACTCATTAAATAAATACAGATAATAAAAAAACTTTATATATTAAAAACATAAATAGATATGAAACTCAGAAAATAATTATTGAAAATGAGTTAATAATTATGACTTTATTACCTTTCAAAATTTAACTATAGACATTTTTGCAATTCCCCTACCAAGCCTATACTTTTAATGCAACTTTTCATCAAAACATTTAAATTGATCAATATTATTGATAACTTGCTCAAAACAAATGACGCCCAAGAATTTAAGTGTCCACCCATAAATGCTTAATTATTTTAAATCTTTTAAAAGTGAAATTACCCATGCTCAAAAAAATTATGACACCCAAGAATTAAGTATCCCATCAAAAATGCTTAATTATCATAATTATTTAAAAATTAAAATTAGACATACACATAAAAATAATCATAAAATTATATACATAAAATCAATAATAAAATCATAAATTATTATTTATCACAAGAATATATTACATAAATAACATAAACAATGAAATTGAAAATATGATATTAATAGGTTAGTATATTATAAACAAAATCAAAATAAAAATTAATTACTAATATTAAAAAAGGTAAATATATAGAAAAAATTTCAAAATGTCAAAGTCAATAGATTTGATCTCCTTGAGTGTTGAGCATATCAGGAGTTAAAATAGATTTAGACTAGTTTAATTCCCTTTTTAAATAGGTTTTATATCCAGGTAAATAACATCAATTCTCGATATCACAAACCATTTTTATTTTATTATTATTTCTTATCTTTTTATTTGACTAAATTAAAATATTTATTTTATATTACATTAATATTTTAATTTAATTATTTATCTATTTTGTATTGCTTTATATTGCTTTACAACATCTTTATCATTTATCATATTAAACTAAAAAATACTGCTCATCAACAAAATTATTAATCGCAAGTATTAAATATGTATATATAAATATTTCTAAAATATCAAAATATGAACCATATAATGTTCTCATCTATTTCCTATTTAACATCATTAAGAACCATCACATATTCACTTTTTCCTAGATGTTTTTTTTTTTTTACTTTATCTAATAGCATAGCTACGAGTAGAAAATAGATAACCATAAAAATACTGGCCATTTATATGACTAGGAATGTTATAAAGCTGCAAAAAAAAATATATAAAATTTAGAATTTCTCTAAAAACAATTTTCTGAAAATTTGTCTAAAAATAATTATATTATAGATCACAAAAATCGGAAATCAAAACAAAAAAATTTTAATTTCATTGCTAAGCGCTCATTTTTGTCCGCCTCTACGTCCAAATCATCTAAGATTTGCGGACCAAAGAGGCCGCTAGCAAACATTTTCACAAACTGTTTATGTCACTATCGCTAAATGTGGCGGGAGTAATGGCATTTTAGGACAAATTTCCTTTTTTTGGGGTCTTATATCTCCTTTTTTGGCACAGTTTGTTCAAGATTTATTTGACGTATTTTTATCCAGATCTCTTTTGAGGGATTCTGATCTTCCTTACGCCTTTACTAATACATTTCAACATTAACCAGGTTTAAATGCGACGCGTGGCATATTTTTTTCCGCCTGTTAGTGGGCCTAGCATTTAGTGCTGTTCTGTTCAATTTTCCTTTTCTTTGTCAGTGATGTTTACCGGATGTTGCAATGGAAACAGGGTAAGTGGCAGCATAGGAAAGGTCTAAAGGCAGGTAAAAGAAAATTATTCTTAGTTTTTTTTATTAGAACAAAAATAATAATAATAATAATAATTTATTTTCAACTTGAATTAATTAATTATATATATATATATATATTATTTATTTTATTTTAGTTTTTAATTTGTGTAATATAAGTTAATACGTCATTGACAATCAGGTCCAGTTTGTATCAGAATGTGTTGGAGATGTATAGATGGAACATTGCTATCAACAATTAATGAATATGTCATGTGATATGTTAAAATTATAAATATTTATTATTATATTTAGCTAAATTATAATAATAAATATTATTAATTATAATAAATAATTCTTATTTTCGGTACATAAATTTTGTTTTAATTTTATATGTGATTATTAATTATATATAACAATTATTTTTATCTTATTATTATATAATTTTCCATCTTTTATTAAGAACTTATTTTAACTTTCTTAACAACTTATTACTAATTTGCAATAACTAAATATTAATAATTCATAACTAAAATTAGAATATTAAATAATTTATCACTAAAATTAGAATATCAAATAATTCCATTCTATCTTTTTTGAATTTCTATTTACCTATTCAACTAATCTCCAACAGTTAGTTTTCAACAATTAGTTTTTCAATGGTTGACCCTGGGCTATGCATCATTTCTATTTATTTTTAAAGATTGTATGATTTTTTGGCCTTGTCTTGAAGATGAACCACAATAGTTGGTTCAAAACTTCAATGTGATTAATTCGGAAGACATTCATCTATAATATATCACAAAAATCTCAAATCTAACAATAAAAGTATTTTCTAATAAAATTTATATCAAGAGAACTAATTCCAAGTGATAGTTATATTCACCATACAAAACTTCCACCTTACCTTACCATGCTTATATTATAGACTAGACTATATTAAAAAAAACTATTTATTTCAAATAACAAAAATAATATGAAAAAAAATCATATAAACCTTATATCGTTGCATTAAGATAGTGGTGACAAAATGTGATTCATACAGTATGGTAAATATTTTACTCATCTTGAAATATATATAAATACTTAGAATTGCAATAAATAGATATTTAGATACTTAGAATTCTTTGCAAGAAAAATACTTGATCTAATTTTATTGTAACTATTTCCTACACACAACCACAACAAACATGCATACTACAATATAGTGTGATGCACAATCAACATGAATGTAAGAATAATGGTCAAAATGAACTTGGATAACCTAGATTGAGGTAAATGGAATACTTTCAGGGGAGTCTACAATATAAATATCGACTTTGGAATCATTGGGAATTTTTGGACATTGTATTAGAGTTGTTTAATTAAGATTACTATTATTATTATTATTATTATTTTATTGATAACATTTGTTGACTCAATTTTTAGTTACATTTCAACATTTAAATTGTATTTTTAAATGTAGAAATGGATTTAGGGCAACTCTTGGGCCATATAAGTTATGTGGAACCAACAAATTTAGACAAGGATTTTCCCAAATTTTTACTAAAATCATAGTAAAATTGACCACGAAATTTACTCCGAAAAGAGTAAAAAATTATCTTGTTAGACTACTACCATTGTATTTTTGTGTGACCATTGGCACCAACGTATTTTGTAAAGAAGAGTAAAAAATAAAGTAAGATACTCATAAAATAGCAAATGCAATAGCTCATAAATATGGGGTACACCAAACTAGGATTAGTAATAAGACAAAACATTAAGCATGAAACAAGGTTAAATTTGTTTATTAAATATTGATATAGAAAAATCCCATGGGGCGTCTAATAGATGGTGATGTGGTGTATAGTTAAGGCACTCTGTGATATTCGAAACTTTGTGGGTAAAAATCCAACCACGTTAAGGGCTAGTGTGGCACAAACTAGGTGCTATCCCATAGTAATTTTGATGGCTTAAATGACCCCTCAAGCCAAAGGTTAAGCATGCAATCATTTGAGGACTCACATAACTTAGCAAACAAAAAAACATTGATATAGAATACAAAGTTTAGATTTGGAAATATTTTTTTGTTACATAAAATAGATATTTCAGGAGTGAATGACATCTCTTTTTTTCTTCCTAACTTATTTATTAATACAAGTATCTGTAATTTAATAAAAGAATATACTAACACAACCATATAAAGTAATAGTAGGTAAACATCCATCAATATTAATCCATATAAAAACATCAAACACTTAGTACATGATACATTTCACATTGCTAAAATTTACAAAATTGTGCAAAATAATAGAAGTATAACTTTGTTATTATTATTATTAAATAATAAAATAATTAATATATAAATTAAACATATACATATTTTAAAACATGCAACAAAATTCTTCATTATAAAAATTTACCCCTATTTATCATGGAGATTCTTAAACTCTAAATAAACATGTCCCAATATTATGGGCCAATACCATGGTTTATCAACATCAGGCCAAATAACCATAATTCACTTCATGTGGCATTTTCTTATTTAATTAATTTAATTAAAAAGAAAAAAGAAAATAACTATTTTGGAGATAATTCTCAATCTTTAATTTCATAGTACTATGAATATTTTAAAATATTTCTTGTAAGTTAAATCTCTCCCATCCACTTAATAATTATTGATAATTAAAATAAAATAATAAAAACTCTACTCCAAACTAAACACATCTATCCACATAATAAAAGTTTTTAAATTAGTCTCTTGATTCAACACTTTCTATTATTAAATAAACATCAATAATTACTTTAAAAAAATAATAAAAAAATGTCAAGGGTCATAATTCTTTTATGGGTATCTAGACAATGTGTAAAGATGCATGTAAAGCTTCCTAACTAGTGGAATTGATATGGATAATTTCAATTACCCATATCGTTTATTGCACCCATCTAAGATTTTATCCCATAGTGGAGACTTTATTTGCTACAACTTTCATCTATGTTGCACAGATATCCTTGAAATTTGAGGTATAAGAAGAGCTATATATCTCAAAAGATAAATTTATCTCTATTTGGTTGGGGAGTTGTCTTCACTAAACGCTAATTAGTCTTAACTTTTTTAAATTACTATTGATTCTTCCTCCAATTTTAAATTTGATTTATAGTTCCTTTGCCATGTTTATTCTTTTTACTCAAAGATATTGCTTCTACCAAGTTATTAGTGGCCCACCAAAGTTTTAGATGTACAATCCCATTTGATTTCCCAACTATTGGAGGAACACTCCAATACGAACTCACCTTAGTTTTAGATGTACAATCCCATTTGATTTCCCAATGGCTAATGGAGGATCACTCCAATACGAACTCACCTTAGAGGATCACTCAAATTTGAACTCACCTTGCATTTGATCTTGATGCTACATCAATGTTTACCTTAATATATATTGGATTTGGAGTTTGATATCTATTAGGTTAGGCTTATTTGGCTATTTTTAGGTTCAAGTCATTGTGTCTTGGAGATTTGCATTCTCATGTTAATCATTTTGATGAACTTTATTTCAACTCTTTTAATTTTTTTTAAGAGTTTGTTTTTTTTTTTTTTTTTTTTTTTTTTTTTTTTTTTTTTTTAATTCATCAAGATCATAATATTATAATATTGTTAAATCATAAACTAATTCAAAAACATAGTAAATAATTACATAAATAAAAAGAATTCAATGCTATATAACATAAGTTGTTATAATTGTGCTTTTCATCCGCAGAGGAAAAAAAACGATTTTTTATTATTAATAATATAAAAATTAAATGACATGCATAGTGTGTTTACATATAGAGACAAAAATGTACAAGACTATGTAAGAAAAGACAAGGAAGCAATATAAGAAGGTTCAGAAAAAAGACTATGAAGCCTAGAGAATGAGTCCTGAAAAAACAACAAAAAGGGAAAGAAAATTATGTTTGAAAACTAGCATTTGACTTTTATTTTTTTCATTTCCTCTTTTGTAATTTATGCCACCTATCGCCACTTGGTTCAACAAGAACCAAAGCCAAACATTGTCTCGTTTGAGGAACATATTTGTAAGAATTCGAGAGCTCTGAAACATGAGCTCTTTTGGTACCTCCTTTCCCATCCAACGCCTGTGAGGCCTCTAGATCCATAACTTGTTGATGATGGGAATATGTATCTAGAAAAATATCAACGACCATAATCCGTTTGTCTTCTTTTTGGGCCATGTTGTTCACCTCTTCTTTCTCGGGTCGACTTTCGATGTTGTCCTCTTCTTCATCCTCAGAAGGGTGATGTTTTGGGAACTTCCATCCTTTTGGTCTAGTACACTACCTCTTCTTCTTCTTTGGATTATTCTTTTCCCATGGATATGAATTATGTAAATGTCCAATTTGAAAACATACACGACATTAGAATTTCATGCTCTCATAATCTAAGACTAGAGACTAGTGGAAGTTGTGGTGTTTTGGGTTTATATGATTTGAGATCCCTTTGCTAAGATCAATCTACACACATATCCTGGAAAACGTAAAGAGTCCATTATATGTTCTTCCTAGGTCCATTTTTTTGACTTTTCCTATAGCGTTTCCTATTTCTTCAAGGATTTTATGATACCGAAACGAGAGGGGGAGGTTTGGAAGTCACACCCAAATTGACATAGTTGAGACCACCATGGTGGTGGCATCAAAATCAGGGAACCATGGAGTATTGAATAGCCAGAATTAGAACCAAGGACCTTCATTTAGAAAAAAAAATCCAAATCTTATGCAGGACATCTCATATTTAATTTTATATAATTATTTAATGAAAGAATCTAGGATTTTCTAGAATTAGTGAGTCATTCTAGAATTAATTAAGAGATAAGGAAGTTAAGATAGAATCCTGATTGAGAGGATAGCTCTCAACTTCCTCCAAGTATCTAGGAGGAAGTTTCTCTAGAAGAGATTCGAGAGACTTCTCTCCTCTAAATAAATAGTCATGTAATCTTCTGGGAAAATCAAGTTTGAGAGTTTTGATTTAATTAAAGCTTTGGAGTGTGATTTAATTTAATAAATTTTTGTCCAAATTTAGGAGCGTTGCACCATTTTTTTTATCAGAGATGAAGAACAATACTTGAATGGAATGCTTGTCAGGGATGATGAACCAACGATAGAATGTGACAATGGACAACTTCTAAAAGTTGTTATAAATATGAAGATTGAAGAATTCGTTGGAAACATTGAGACAAATTTCAATCAAGCTAAGCAAAAAGTTCAGGAAACAAGTTTACAAGCATGGGATAAGAGTGAAGGTATATTGGTTTGGTCATGTACTCTTCTTTTGATGGTTTCCGTGGTTAGCATGGTGAATATAAATGTTTTGCAACGAGAAAGGAAAAAGTGGAGTTATAGTAAAGTTCGAGAAGCAGATGTAAAAGGACAAGAACATGAACAAAATTATATATGGGATCTAGGAAGATTCAATAACAAGACTCATGGTCAAGAGGCCATGGAAATTTTCTACTTGGGTAGTATGATGCAGGAGCATCTCATATTTAATTTTATGTAATTATTTAATGAAAGAATCTAGGATTATATAGAATTAGTGAGTTATTCTAGAATTAATTAGCAGATAGGGAAGTTGGGATAGAATTCTAAAATTGATAAGATAGCTCTCAACTTCCTCCAAATATCTAGGAGGAAGTTTCTCTAGAAGAGATTCGAGAGACTTCTCTCCTCTAAATAAATAATCATGTAATCTTTTGGGAAAATCAAGTTTGAGAGTTTTGATTTAATTAAAGCTTTGGAGTGTGATTTAATTTGATAAATTTTTGTCCAAATTTAGGAGCGTTGCACCAAAATCCTTCTATGTTTCAAATTCAACTATAAAAAATCCTTTTGAGCAAAAATATATGTCACAGTTAGAAGTCCATGTAGAGAAGATCCACTTAAATAAAGTTTTAGTTTTACGCCAAAAGCCATTAAATCTTCAAATGAATGCTTTGGATTGTAAAACGAAGAAAAGAGAAGTTATCATAAGGATATTTACTTCCATGGAAGGAGATTTCTCCATTTGTTCAATAGTTATTCCATTGAATAGTTTATTTGAAGGAGAAAGAGGGGCCATTTGAAGCCCTGGCCCCATTAGCACCCCCTGTTAGGCTTGTGTTAGGATAACAATTGAGTTTCTGGTAATACAATAATCTTTTAGTTGTAGAGTGCCATGAAGAACCTTGCCCTGGAATTGCAGACATCGAAAGTGTGAGGGTATGCCCTCTTTTCCATTAATAGACCATTTTAGGGAAGATACATAAAAAGTATCTCTTACCTAGACCCTTTAAGAACTTTCCACTAGGATTTTTAATAAAAATCAGGAACATTTCCTTTGTAATATTCTTTGTTGATCAAATGGGGTCTTGAGCCATGGCTGGAAAAAAATATCCCCATGACTAGAGACCACCAAGGAATGCCTAGAAGGCAACGCCTCCCCACATGCAACATTGTTGAAGTCAAATGAAATTGGCAGAGAGAGAGTGGCGTACTATTAACAACACCTCGGCCTTTGAACATTGTTGCCTTGCATTTATATTGTAAGAAAATGATATAAATATTGGAGATCAAAGGATGATTTTAGATACCAACATGGGAGGTCGAAACCAACAAGAAATCCTCCCATTAATGGCTTCAACAGTCCATCGAACAATGTAGTTTGTGAAGGATAACCCCCCTCAATAGTGGCAAATAGAGCTAGTGGTTGGGCTTTGGAGAGCCTTGAATACTTCCACCCTGCCATGGCAATGACATTGTGATTGATTTCGATACCTAAAAATTGTTTGAAGCATAAGGAAAGCCAAGAACCTGGAAAATCTTGGCCATCACGTGAACTCTTAGTTCCTCACCATTTATCAATTATAATTATAATTTTAATAACTAATTGCCTTATTTATATTTTATGATGGAAAAATATGCATAATTATATTATATATGGTTTCAATTTCATTTAATAAACCAATAATTTATTATGAACATCATTATTTCATTAATATTTCACTTTTGTACTTTTAGTGATAAACTTTCATGTTAAAAAATTATAAGAAATATTTTTTCCTAAATTATTTCAAAACATATAATAGTTTGTGTATCAATATTTTTTTTTTGTAAATATAACTAATTCTATTATGGTACAA
The DNA here is from genome assembly GCA_000404065.3 of Pinus taeda. Classification (NCBI taxonomy): domain Eukaryota; kingdom Viridiplantae; phylum Streptophyta; class Pinopsida; order Pinales; family Pinaceae; genus Pinus; species Pinus taeda. The sequence continues at coordinate 66,574 of APFE031543341.1, forward strand.
AAAGGTTGCAGTGCCGGCATTACATTTGAGTTACATTTGCTACCGTGGGTCGGCAATCTGGACAAGAAGACATTGAGTCTGAGCCTGTGCTCAATGAGCTATCCGTGGACCTCAGACCATCGCTAAAATAGTGTTCAAAACAGCTAAAGTTGACCCATCCTCGCCCTGCTATCGCAGAGGAGGATTTACAGACTCTGTTCTTATGCAAATTTAACTGAAGTACAGACGCTTGTTGATCATAACCCTTATAAACGCTATTTAACATGACCATTACAGATTTACAGGCTAGAAGCCATGACAGAAAGACACATAACAGACTCGGACACATAACTAACGTGTACAAAAACTGACTCATACCAATGACACGCTGTCAATCCTCTGGACGTCCACGCGGCATGCTCAGGTGTAAGGGCTGAGTGTCGCCTCCACTGTTGGCGGGATGAAGTGGCCATCAGGTTCCTCCACCACCGGGCAGCCTGAGAATTCGGAAGTGCTGGAGTCTGAATGCTGAAGTGCTGAGCCTCCACCACTTGGGCCAGCAGCGTTCCGCGCCATTTCACTCTCGGCCTCCACAGGCTGAGATTGCTGCTCCCTGGTAGACGAAGGTGGAAGTGGAGCTGCTAGGTCGCCCGGCCTGTCATGGTGCTCGCATTTTTCAATGCGCACCGAGACGAAGTAAACTGCGTTATCCAGAATGCAGGAGTGCCTGAAACGAGTGGCGGAATGACCTCCGAACGGACATGCCATGGACCGCCCTCTGCCGCGCCCTCTTCCTCGTTGCTGTGGCGGGCGGGTGCCTTCTGAGGAGTCAGAGGATTGAGGTCCAGAGGCCCCAGACCTGGCTCTCGAACCCCCCCTCCTGCAGGCGCCCCTCTGTCGATCTCTTGGCATGTTGCCCACTCGACGTTGTCAATGTTGCACTGGGGAAGCCGCGCAAGAGAGCAAACACAACAATTCTCCCAAGACCGAGTTCGGGCCGGCAAGAGAATGGTGCCAAGACAGAAAACAAGCCAGGCCCAACCAGTTAACCAGGTGGAGCAATTCAAACAGACCTTGCGAACAATTCTGGGAGCCAAAGCATTCAGGAAGATTGCGCTATGGGCATTCTGACTCCCTTTGCCTCTCAAAACCACCAGGCCACACCAGAAATCAACTAAAACGCTCAGGATGAAGCCTGGTTGCACAGAACCAGAGCTTCTCCCATCGGCACAACGAACCTCTCGGCACATCGATCCAGACCCCCTGTCAATTAAGCCTGTTGCAGCGTTGGAGGGGCGGTAATTAACGCTGGCCGGACGGCTTCGAGAGCCTTCGGCCCAGATGTCACGAGGTGACGGCCACTTGGCTGTAAATGCGACCGTCCTCGCCCATAAAAGCCTAACTAACACTCGCATCCAGGAAGTTTGTGTATCAATATTATCATCCTACAAATTAATCATATAATTAATATCATTATATAATACTTATTTCATCTCAAAATTATATAATAATTTAAATTTTTAAAACTTTTTCCAAACTTAACAATATAGTTGAACGATATCATCATTATATTTTATAAATTAATAATATAAATAAAATGATTATATTCTAAATATCTCAAATTTAAATAATATTTTTGAAATTTTCATAACATTTTTTCCTTTATCCCATAAAATGAACCAAGAGAAAATATCATTCTCATAGCTTCATTGGTTGAGATACACATGTTTATTTTGATTAAGATTACATTTTAAAAAAACACTCATGGCCATTGATTGATATTAATGAAATACAATTACTCTAATTGGAAGTTGGTATCCATGGTTACTTTTTGAAAACAATTTATTTGATTTTTCATGTAGATTTGTTCATGAAAAATGAACTTAACAGTATAGATAATATTTATTTATTTTATGTTTAAATTTTTTTAAATGAGTTTGAATAGAAAATCTATAAAAATGATAAGCTAGCTTTCATGATATTGATTGATAATCAATTTTATGATGTTAAAATTGAATATTTGTATTATATTTCTTAATTTTTCTATAAATAAATTTGAAAATTTCAAATTATTTATTTGATTATCATAATAAATTTAAAATGTATTTTATAATGTTTAGAATTGAAGATATTTTGAAATGAATAATATATATTTTTGATTTTTTTTAAATATGTAAGTTTATTGGGTGCTTTATTAAATTTATTTAACAATCTTACATTATGTATTAGTGTTCGTTTACTTTTAAGTGACATTGTTCATTACTTTTATTAAAGTTCTTGAATACTTAAATATTAATGGAATTTTCTTTTCTAACTTTTCTTGTAAAGTAGTGCATAGCCACATCCTCAAAGGGGGAATGTTGTTTCACACTATCATTACTATCTACATAGACCTTAAATTATGAGTACAACCTAAAAGCGTAAGTAACAAATGTGTTTGATAAAGTCAAAGATCGAACTTTTTGAAAATGCACCATAAATGTGATGAACTAAAGACACCAAGAAAAGTAACATATACATAATTATGAATAACTAAGAAACTCCATATACTAGGAATATACCTTAAACTATGATTACAACCTAAAAGCATATGTAACAAATATGTTTGATAAAGTCAAAGATCCACCTCTTTGAAAATGCACCATAAATGTGATGAACTAAAAACAACAAGAGAAGTAACATATTACATAAATATGAATAACTAAGAAACTCCATATACTAGGAAGAGACAAGGAAGGCTCATAAAATGATTAACAAGATTGACCTAATAATTATTCCTTAATTATAATTGAAAATTCAACCATAAATGTTATGGTCAAATCCTACTTATGTTCCTAAATGATATGTTCCCTTCTTGAACCATAAAGTTTTTCAAGTTTATATCCTTACCTACCTCTTCGTTAAATCATGTAAATTAACTAATTCCATTAATAATTGTCTAATTCACCCCACATAGAGATAGAAGACACAAGGATTTGAGTGTTGAAGCATAAATAAGTCATTATTTTAAATATTTAGACAACAAAATTACATCAAATAATCAAACGTGGGAGAATAAATCATAAACCATACATATAAAAATGCTAATAAAACCATAAGTTTAAGAGTTAGATTTTTTCTAATTTTCTCATCGAGTGTCACTAAAATGTATTACATAAATAAGATAAAACTATCATATTGAAATATGATATATAAACATATAAAAAATATCCAAAAAGTCATGAGCTATATCTATATTATTAAGAAATACATCTCACATCTTTGTTATTTATTTTCATCATTCTTTCCCTACCTTATCTATTATAAGAAATTTAATATGCACGTGCACTAATTTCTCTATACAATTAAGTGCTCAACTACACTTAAAAATATATCAACATATTTTTTACTTAAATCTTTTAATATCTTAAATATTGACCACAATAAAACAAATAAGACCCAAATGTCCAATCCATATAGATCAAGGAGTTGGGAGATCGTTATTTTCTTCTTGATGTTAGATTATTCGGTTAAATAATTCTAGAGACAATGGATATAAAATGATATGAATGATAGGTTTTTTTTTTATTTTATAGAAGTGTTTATATAATTTTATATCTCTTTATTCTAAAATTATTTTAAAAATTAAAATTATTAAATGGTAATTTTTGTTATTTAAACTGTAATTTTAAATATCAAGATAAATTCAAAAACTCTTACAAATTAATTGTTATTTTTTCTTCTCCTTTTTTAAATAAAAATTTAAGAAAGTTGAATATATGTATAAATAGCGGAGAATATATATCGCTTCATATTCATATACTTATTCTTGATATTATATTTTTTTAATATGAAAGTTAAGAAAGTTAAATAGTGGAGAATATACATCACTTCATATTCGTATTCTCGATATTATATTTCTTTACTCTGGAGACAAGTTGAGTATGGCCTACCTCTTAAGTTTTGTAGATTATTTTTATTGGAGTATTATAATTTAGTTATATGATATATTATAATTTTTTAAATATGTATTATATATTTGTGGTTTTTTTTGGTTATTAAATATTTTATTAAAATTTAATATATTGTTTATAATTTATAAATATTTTTTCCACATGATGTAAAATTATAAAATAAATTAAATTCAAATTATTATTTAATTTAATAAATTCCATTCTTTTAATCTTGTTTTCCTAGTTATTTTTTAATATTAAATTATAGATATTTAAATATCTTATAATATTAAATTATAGATAAAGAGCTTAAGAATGATATGCATATTTTTATTGTTTTATATCATTTTTTTATTTCTATTCAACATTTTATGTCATGATGATAATTTTTATTTTTTAATAGATATTTTAAAATTTAAAAATAATATAGATATTTTCAATTATCCCATATTATTTCTTATTCCATTCAATATTTTATATTACAATAGTAAATTTTCTCGCTACCATGTCTACCATGTCGATGAACCTTCATGTATCTTCAAAAAATGAGAGAAGATCTATATACTTCAATTTAAAGATGAACCTTCATGTATCTTCAAAAAATGAGAGAAGATCTATATACTTCAATTTAAAGATGAATCAAAAAATGAGAGAAGATCTATATACTTCAATTTAAAGATGAATTAATCTCTATTTGGTTGGACATTCACTTATCTATTTCTATTATCTATACATTCTTTAGTTCTAAATTTATTTGTAAATATTTTTGAATCTTCTTCCAAGTGTGTATTATATATATATATATATATATATAGATATAGATATAGCTTTTACCAAATTGTTAATGGGCTCTCAAAGTTCTAGATATAAAGTTCAATTGGATTGTCCAATAACTATTGTAGGATCACTCCAATACTTTGTTCATTTTTTCTTTCTTTGGGTTTTCTTTTAATTGTCTATCAATATTTAATTTGATAATTTTTGCTTTCTTTGGGTTTTTTTTTAATTGTCTATCAATATTTAATTTGATATATAGTGGATTTAGAGTTCCATATTTACTAAGTTAGGTTTGTTTGGTTACCCTTAGATTCAAGGTATTGTATGTTTGGAGATTTGGATTTCAAGATTACCTAGTTGATCAATTTTTGTTTGCCTCCTTTATATGATATCCCTTAGCTTAAGGATTTCATTGTATTTAAAATGTGTATAAGTTTAATCTTAATTTAGTATGTCACATTAAAAGATAGATAGACATTTAATTCTCAGTAATTTTACTGATACTATATTATTAATATATCATTATTATTATCCAATTTTAAGGTCATGGCCAAGCCAAAAAACAAATTGGTGTATGAGAACCCCTTGTTTGTGGGACAAGGGACCCACCTCCGTGCAACGATTTGAATGCAAAGTCTACGAAGGCATACATACTCTACCCCCCTCTAGTTTTGAACATGCAACCTTTTAAGAGGAAAAACATGCTCTTAACCATTAGGCCCACTCAAGTTGTATATGATGTAAAGTTGTTGTTTGAAGAATTGTAATTATATTTTTATTTCATAAATAAAGACAAAAATTGGGAAATTAATGGTTGAAGTACATATGGCTGAATGAAGTAAAAGGTTGCAATTTATTTTTGAAAATTATTATTATTATTATCTGTCAGCAAGTCTTCGGTGTCTAATATGGGTGATTAGATTTAATTATGAAATTATTATACTGGCCAAGTAAATGTTTCCTAGAAGTTAGGTAGTTATCTTCAAAAGTGGGAAACAAGAGCTCATTAATGAGTAGCTAACTACCTGCCATTTGTTGGTGAGGTGGAGGTAGTTCCACTTGCCCAAAAAAGACAACAGAGCACCTGAAAGGACCAGATTCATCCACTGAAGCAAGCAAATTGCGCAAGAGACTCCATCCGGCAATTAAAGCGGTTGGTGGTCAATTATACTTAGAATAGCTTAGTGCATTTGTATTCAAACTCTATATATACCCAAAAACAAGATGTAATCAGGGTTAATGGTTGATGTTTTGATGTAAGGTTCAACTTCTGGAGACTGTAACTATTTTGATACTTGTAGCGTCTCATCTTCATTTCCAGCTAATACAAGCTTCTTTTGATGTTAATTGCTCACTTTTCATGCTTCTCCTTTTCCAAGTTGTGTTTGATATGCTGTATTCTTGAACTCTTGATGTTTAGCATTAGAGAAGCTATCATCCTATCTCTGTGTTAAAGTCTTGTTTGTATCAGTGAATGAGTTATTCAGGTTTCTTTTCACCTAATGCCAGAGAGCTATCATCCTGTCTGTGTATTAGGGAATTAGATTTGCAGACTTATTTACTGGTTGCAGCTGGCCATCACTTGGTCTTGTGCAACTGCTGGTGTGGTCAGTATTCTCCCTATTCACCCAATCCTTAAACTGTGAATAATTGGTGGTCTAAAGCCTTGTAGTCTAGGGGTGTTCACGCATGTTTGGAGTCAAGCAAAGTAGACGTGGTTATCTGGCTTGAACAAGTATCATTCCTTCCATTCATCCATTTGCAACAATAAGTTGAATTTGTAATGTTCCCGAGCATCTCCAAGCTACAACCTAGGAGAGTTTCATGCGGTGATAACATATATTATATGCAAAATTTTAGGCACTAATATAATATAAAAGATGATACATCTGTAGAAGAATCTCTAAAAATTCAAAGTCATAGACTATATAATGCCCTCATATTTAACATCGCTATAAAACACATCTCACATCTTCCAAGATTTCCTACCCCTTTTCCCTATTCTATGTATTATAAATGATGCAGACATACTCTCATGACTTAAAGTACACATGAAAATATATTTACAAAAGAAAAAATATATAATAGGAATATTTATCATAATTTAGTTTTTAAATTAACAATTGGATAGTAATTATTAGCTATTATTTTGTTGGTGTTCAATAAAGAGACAAATTTTCATTTTGTTAAATGCTTCTTGATCTTAAGTTGTTAGTCATTAACTTATTTTTTTTGGGTTTGAAGAAAATAAACTCTTAGAAAAGCAAAAATAGTTTTAAGCCAAACTCCAACCATACCTACATATGAAAACATACCCACAAGCCTTCTAATATATATATATATATATAATTTGCTAAAGATTCTACATTTTAAAATAAATTTACATTCTTAAAATTTTCCATAATAAAAAAGAAAAGAAAATAGTGTTTCTCACTGTATTTACTATCTACATAGATCATAAATTGATTATTAAAATGTGATACCATGAGTACAACTAAAATAAACACTATCTTTACTATCTAAACAAACCATAAATTCATCTTTAAAATGAGATGCCATAAATACAACCGGAAACCATAAATTACAAACATGGCGAGCTAAAATAAATACCCAACTTCTTAAAAGTACACCATAAAATATGAATGAACCACCAACACACATAATTTAACTCATTAAATAAATATAGATAATAAAAAAACTTTATATATTAAAAACATAAACCCATATGAAACTCAGAAAATAATTATCGAAAATGAGTTAATAATTATGACTTTATTACCTTTCAAAATTTAACCATAGACATTTTTGCAATTCCCCTACCAAGTCTATACTTTTAATGCAACTTTTCATCAAAACATGTAAATTGATCAATTTTATTGATGATCTGCTCAAAACAAATGACACCCAAGAATTTAAGTGTCCAACCATAAATGCTTAATTATCATAAATATTTAAAAATTAAAATTAGACATACACATAAAAATGAATCATAAATTATATACATAAAATCAATAATAAAATCATAAATTATTAAGAATCACAAGAATATATTACATAGATAACATAAACAATGAAATTGAAAATATGATATTAATATGTTAGTATATTATAGACAAAAATAAATTAATTAATTACTAACATTAAAAAAGGGTAAATATATAGAAAAATATTTCAAAATGTCAAAGTCAATAGGTTTGATCTCGTTAGGTGCTTAACATATCAGGGGTTAAGATAGATTTAGACTAGTTTAATTCCCCTTTTAAATAAACTTTATATCCACGTAAATACCATAAATTCTCAATATCATAAACCATTATTTATATTTATTATTATTATTATTATTTACTAAATTAAAATATTTATTCTATATTACATTGCTACGCGCTAATTTTTGTCCGCCTCTACGTCCAAATCATCCAAGATTTGCGGACCAAAGAGGCCGCTAGCAAACATTTTCACAAACTGTTTATGTCGCTATCGCTAAATGTGGCGGGAGTAATGGCATTTTAGGACAAATTTCCTCTTTTTTGGGGCCTTATATTTCCTTTTTTGGCACAGTTTGTTCAAGATTTATTTGACGTATTTTTATCCAGATCTGTTTTGAGGGATCCTGATCTTGACGGCCCTACTTTAGTTGGGCCGACTTACGCCTTTACTAATACATTTCAACATTAACCAGGTTAGAATAATGCGACAGGTAGCATTTTTTTCTGCCTGTCAGTGGGCCTAGCATTTAGTGCTGTTCTGTTCAATTTTCTTTTTCTTGGTTAGTGATGTTTACCCGATGTTGCAATGGAAACAGAGTAAGTGGGTTAGCATATGAAAGGTCGAAAGGTAGGCGAAAGAAAATTATTCTTAAATTTTTATTAGTTTTTTAATAAAATTATAATAATAATTTATTTCCCATTTAAATATTATTAAATTGTTTAGTTATATATATATATAAGAGTTTTAAGCATATTTTCAATTTGTGTAATACAAGTTAAGACATCTGTTGATAACTAAGTCTAATTTGTTTCAAAATGAGAAGTGATGGTTGTTTGCTTTAGATATGGCATGTTGTTGGAGATGCATAGATGGATTTCATGGTATTATTCAAGATAAATGGAACCTTGTTATCAACAATTAATGAATATGTTGTGCGATATAGTAAGTAATGCTAATTTCTCATGGCTTAGTTGTCTCAATTGTAAGTTTTTCGTTCATCACCAAATCCTCGTCTTACTTTCTCTTTTTTTAGTGCTAAGTTATCTACCTCATTATATTCAAATCTTCATTCAAATCAAAACTATGCTCTTTTTATTGAACACTGGAACTTGTAAAATCCTAGACTATATAAAAAACTTCTTAATATAATTTTTCTTTTTCTTTGACATATTTTATTTATGCAATATTTATAAATAAAAAATAATTAGATATTAAAGAGTTTTTTATTCCATGTTTTATCTTCATTTTGAATGATAATACTTTAAAATTGGCAAAGTTATGAGAAATTTAAAGAAAATCAAATACATAATGTTAGAAGAGTCACAATCAATTATGAAGACTTTAACAAAAATGATAAACACATTTTTATATGGAAAGTAGGTGGTCATACTCACGATGCTTAAAGGAATTATATAAAAAAAATTACAAATTAAAAATCCTTATTAGAATTAGACTATGTTTAAATACTTCTTAATACACTTGGATTATATATATATATATTTTCTGAATAATTAAAATTAAAGTAATAATACAAAATAAAAAATAAATCCATTTGCATTATTAAGGACAAAGAATAAATGCTTTCATTTTATTTCTCATTCCTTAATTCTAAGTGTTAATTTGGAAAATTAACTAAAACCTATCATCATGCTGATAAAAATAGCTAAAACAACACAATTACAGAAACTCAATCATATATTATGCACAAATGGTGTATGTGCAAACACACACACATAGATTTACATTCAGATTACTCTATTAAATAGAGTTTCTGAGATCCAACTTATTCCCAAATTAAATAGAGAGGTTGAGAGAATTTCTCAACCATCACAAACCAACTTCTTAAATATGGAATGTAAGCATTAATTCCAACATCCCCCCTTAATGATTACATTACATGAAAATAACAAAATAATCAAGCTTATAAGTAGATGATCCATCAAGTTGCCTCATAACCCTCGGAAAGGTGTAGTTGGCAAGTTGGATTCCCGAGTTCCCTTCCTCAACTCCCGAATCAAGGACCTCCCGAAGTCAATTACTGGACAGCATCCCAATCTGTCGCATAACCTCATTAGGAAACCACTTCCATGTCTACCACTAATGAGGGATCCTTCCCTAGATCCACAACTGCCATACTATCTGGACAACCATCCATATTGAGCCTTACTGCTACTTGATCTTTAAGTGATGGCATCATACCCATAGTTGAACTGCCGGTTATTTTTAAAAGAGTTTAATAGATTCACTCTCTTCATTGAATTCATAATAATATGAATGATTTTGCCAGCTCACTGAAACAGAGAGCAGAATCAACAATATAATGGCTATGAATACGATAGCACTGAACACCTCGACAATGAGACATCCTGCTATATAAAACCCAAAAATCTGCTGGCGTTATATATCGATCTGCATTTAATTTCTAACTATGGCCAAGCTCAGAACTCCATACTGTATTATACATGTTCCAGAGAAAAATACCACCACTTGGGGATCCATACTTGTTATTGGATCGTTGAGAGGCAAGACCATGTATCTCACCACATTCGCGTCATCATCACCAGCATCTGAATTGACAGAATTTTGATGATCCCTTCTCCACATGAATCACTCTTCTGAACACAGCGAAGGCGGTGAAATGTTGGATGGTGCATGATATCACAAGCGCATATGGTTGCATGATTCATGATACCTCAATCAGTGCGTTGAGAATCTGGTTGATTTGCGACATGTATCTCATCCGCGGGCCACAGAATTGGAGGGTACTCTCTCCCAATATCCAAGTAAAACATCAAATTCTAAACCGAATGTATCCAATGCTGTTGCATAGCAGATTCGGTGAAATGAGTGATGTCATCAAGGGTCGACCAAAACGGTCAAATACTACGGTGATTGCAAATTCCGGGTGAAAAGATAAGAATGTTTTCCTCCCAATTTTATGATCTCTGGCTCCAATCACAACCGGAGTACATCCCTTCCTCGAAGAGACGAACCTCACCATGGCCTGCGGCGCACCAGTCTTCTGTTGACGAGGAATCATCTGTGGATAGCGAAATTCTGCCTCTAATGAACGGTCCTGTTGAAGCCCAACCTGTATTTATCACCCGACGAGATGTCAGTCTTGAAGCTTAAGGTGTCGGTCACCGGTTCGATCCACGTCCTCTCCTCCTAACAAGCAGTTGTTACATAGCAGCTGTTACATAGGTTTAACATCCAGATGCACCTCCTCACAACACAGGTTCAGATCTAGCTCTCTTCACAACACAACTTCAGATCTAGCTTTGATACCATGATAAAAATAGCTAAAACAACACAATTACAGAAACTCAATCATATATTATGCACAAATGGTGTATGTGCAAACACACTCACACACAGATTTACATTCATATTACTATATTAAATAGAGTTTCTGAGATCCAACTTATTCCCAAATTAGATAGAGAGGTTGAGAGAATTTCTCAACCATCACAAACCAACTTCTTAAATATGGAATGTAAGCATTAACTCCAACACATGCATAAAATTTAAATACTCATTTATTGACTACAAAGTGTCATCATCTTATTATTAAGTTGCAATCATAATAATTTTTTTAAATAATTTTTTATCAAGATAACTAATTCCAAGTGATGGTTATATTTACCATACAACACTTCCACCTTATCTTACCATACTTATATTATAGACACTAACCATTTCCATCATATGTATTAAAAAAAACTAATTATTTAAAATAACAAAAATGTGTAATAAGCCATTACAATGGGGTTCATGAGAAATAATGGAATAATAGCAAGCTCTGATATGAAATAACTTCATATAAACCTTATATCATTACATTAAGATAGTGGTAACAAAATGTGATTCATACAATATGGTAAATATTTTACTCACTTTGAAATAGATACTTAGAATTGCAATAAATAGATATTTAGATACTTAGATTTTTTTGCCAGAAAAGTACTTGATCTAATTTTATTGTAACCATCTCCTACATCCCAATCACAACAAATATACATAATACAATATAGTGTGATGCACAATCAACGTGAATGTAAGAATAATGGTCAAAATGAACAAAACAATTGTTGGATAACCTGATTGAGGTAAATGGAAAGAATAATGGTCAAAATGAACGAAACAATTGTTGGATAACCTAGATTGAGGTAAATGGAATACTTGTAGGGGAGTCTACAATATAAATATCGACTTTGGAATCACAGGGAACTTTTGGACATTGTATTGGAGTTGTTTAATTCGGATTTTTTTGGGATTTTATTTCTAGAATTTGTTGACTCAATTTTTAGTTACATCACAACATCTAAATTGTATTTTTAAATGTAGAAATGGTTTTAGGGAAAATCCTAGGCCATATAAGTTATGTTGACCCAACAACTTAAAACTAGGATTGTCCCAATTTCTTACTAAAATCCTAACAAAATTGACCATGAAATTTACCCTTAAAAGAGTACAAATTATCTTTTTAGACTACTACCATTGTATTTTCATGTGACCATTGGCACCAAAGTATTTTGTAAAGATGAAGAGTAAAAAATCAAGTAAGATACTCATAAAATAGCAAATGAAATAGCTCATAAATATGGGGTACACCAAATTAGGATTAGTAATATGACAAAACATTAAGCATGAAATAAGGTTATTTTTTTATTATTAAACATTGATATATAAAAAGCTCATGGGGCTTCTAATAGATGGTGATGTATTAGACGGTGATGTGGTGTACAGTTAAGGCACTTTGTGATGTGAAAATCACCAGTTTGAAATTATGTGGGTAAAAATCCAACCATGTTAAGGGCTAGTGTGGCCCAAGTTAGGTGTTATCCCATAGTAATTTTGATGTCTTAAATGCCCCTAGGTCGCAATTTCTCAAGCCAAAGGTTAAACGTGCAATCATTTGAGGACTCACACAACTTAGCAAGCAAAAAAAACATTGACATAGAATACAAAGTTTAGATTTGGAATTTTTTTTTTTGTTACATAACGTAGATAGTTCACGAGTGAAATCCATCTCTGTTTTTCTTCCTAACTTACTTATTAATACAAGTATTTGTAATTTAATAAAAGAATATACTAACACAACCATATAAATTACATGGTAGGTAAACATCGATCAATATTAATCCATATAAAAACATCAAACACTTACTACACAATACATTTCACATTGCTAAAATTTACAAAATTGTGCATATAACTAAATTATAACTTTATTATTATTAAATAATAAAAATAATTAATATATAAATTAAACATATACATATTTTAAAAAACAGGCAACAAAATTCTTAATTATAAAGATTTATCCTATTTTACCATGGAGATTTTTAAACTCTAAATAAACATTGTTACAATATTATGGGCCAATACCATGGCTTATCAACATCAGATGCTAGATAAGCATAATTCACTTCATGTGACATTTTCTTAATTAATTAATTTAATTAAAAGGGAAAAAAGAACATAACTATTTTGAAGATAATTCTCAATCTTTAATTTGTGCATATTACTATGGATATTTTAAAATATTTCTTATAAGTTAAATCTTTCCCATCCACTTCATAATTATTGATAATTAAGATAAATTATAAAAAACCTATTCCAAACTAAACACATTTATCTATATGATAAAAATTAAAAATTAACGAATTTTAAATTAATCTCTTCCTTCAATACTTCCCATAATTAAATAAACATCAATAATTACTTTCAAAAATAATAATAAAAAATACCAAGGGTCAATTCTTTTATTGGTATCTAGCGAGTGTGTAATGATGCATGTAATGCTTCCAAGCTAGTGGAATTGATATGGATAATTTCGATTACCCATATCGTTTATTGCACCCATCTAAGATTTTATCCCATAGCGGAAATCTTATTTGCTACAACTTCCATCTATGTTACACAGATATCCTTGAAAATTGAGGTATAAGAAGAGCTATATATCTCAAAAGATAAGTTTATCTCTGTTTGGTTGGGGAGTTGTCATTGGTTTCTCTGGACTACACGGTAATTAGTCGTAACTTTCTTTTTAATTATTATTGATTCTTCCTCCAATTTTAAAATATTTGATTTATAGTTCGTTTGCCATGTTTATTCTTTTTTCTCAAAGATATTGCTTCTACCAAGTTGTTAGTGGTCCACCAAAGTTTTAGATGTACAATCCCATTTGATTTCCCAACGGCTATTTGGAGGATCACTCCAATACGAACTCACCTTAGAGGATCACTCAAATTTGAAGATTTGATCTTGATACTCCATTAGTGTTTAGCTTAATATATATTGAATTTGGAGTTTGATATCTATTAGGTTAGGCTTATTTGGCTATTTTTAGGTTTAAGGCATTGTGGGTTGGAGATTTGCATTATCATGTTAATCATTTTGATGAACTTTCTTCCGCCTCTTTTAATGTGAAGGATTGTATTTTTTTTTAAAGGGTTTAGTGTTTAATTTTTACTTCATTATATATTTTTTTCTAAAATTCATCAAGATCATAATATTATTAATATTGTTAAATCATAAAATCAATTTAAAACACAGTAAATAAATACATTAAAAAAATTCAACACTATATAACATAACTAGTTATAATTATAGTTTTTTTTTCCTGTAGAGGAAAAAAAAGTTGAATTTTTTTATTAATAATATAAAATTTACATGACACGTATAATGTGTTTTCATATAGAAACAAAAATGTACAAGACTATCTAAGAAAAGACAAGGAAGCAATATAAGAAGGGGCAGAAAAAGACTATGAACCCTAGAGAATGAGTCGTGAAAAAATAACAAAAACAGAACGAAGGTTATGATTGAAAACTAGCATTTGACTTTTCTTTTTTTTTCTTTCCTCTTTTGTAATTTATGCCACCCATTGCAATTTGGTTAAACCAGAACCAAAGCCAAATATTGTCTCGTTTGAGGAACATATTTGTAAGAATTTGAGAGATTTGAAACATGAGCTCTTTTGGTACCTCCTTTCCCATCCAATGTTTGTGAGGCCTCTAGATCCATAACCCATAACTTACTGATGAGGGGAATCTGTACCTAGAAAAATCTCAATGACCATAATCCATTTGTCTTCTTTTTCGGTCGTAATGTTCACCTCTTCTTTCTCAAGTCGACCTTCGATGTTGTCCTCTTCTTCATCCTCAGAAGGGTGATGTTCTGGGAACTTCCATCCTTTTGGTCTAGTACACTACCTCTTCTTCTTCTTTGGATTATTCTTTTCCCATGGACATGAAGTATGTAAATGTCCAATTTGAAAACATACACGACATTAGAATGTCATTCTCTCATAATATAAGACTAGAGACTAGTGGAAATTTTGGTGTTTTGGGTTTATATGATTTGGGATCCCTTTGCTAAGATCAATCTACACACATATCCTGGAAAATGTAAAGAGTCCATTATATGTTCATCTTAGTTCTATTTTTTTGAATTTGCCTATAATGTTTCCTATTTCTTCAAGGATTTTATGATACCAAAATGGCAGGGGGAGGTTTGGAAGTCGCACCCAAATTGTCATAGTTGAGACCACCATGGTGGTGGCATCAAAATCAGGGAACTATGGAGTATTGAATAGCCCGAACTTAGAACCAAGGACCTTCATTTAGAACAAAATCCAAATCCTTCTATGTTTCAAATTCAACTATAAAAAATCCTTTTGAGCAAAGATATATTTCACAATTAGGAGTCCATGTAGAGAAGATCCACTTAAGTAAAGCTTTAGGTTTAGGCCAAAAGCCATTAAATCTGCAAATGAATGCTTTGGATTGTAAAATGAAGAAAAGAGAAGTTATCTTAGGGAGATTTACTTCCATGGAAGGAGATTTCTCCATTTGTTCAACAATGTAGGGTCATGGAATGCCTATTTTTGATATACAGGGGAAGAGTTATTCCATTGAATAGTTTCTTTGAAGGATAAAGAGGGTCCATTTTGAAGCCCTGACCCCATTAGCACCCCCTCTTAGCCTTGTGTTAGGATAACAATTGAGTTTCTGGTAATACAATAATATTTTAGTTGTAGAGTGCCATGAAGAACCTTGCCCTGGATTGCAGACATTGAAAGTGTTAGGGTATGCCCTTTTTTTATTAATAGACCATTTGAGGGAAGATACATAAGAAGTATCTCTTACCCAGACCACTAAGAACTTTCCACTAGTATTTTTAATAAAAATTAGGAAAATTTCATTTGTAATATTATTTGTCTGATCAAATGGGGTCTTGATCCATGGCTGGAAAAAAATATCCCCATGACTAGAGACCACTAAGGAATGCCCAGAAGGCAATGCCTCCCCAAATACAACACTGTTGAAGTCAAATGAAATTGGCAGAGAGAAAGTGGCATACTATTAACAACACCTGGGCCTTTGAACATTGTTGCCTTGCATTTATATTGTATGCAAATGATAAATATTGGATATGAAAGGATGGTTTTAGATATTAGTGCAATAGGTCAAAACCAGCAAGAAATCCTCCCATTAATTCCCTCAGCAGTCCATCGAACAATGTAGTTTGTGAAGGATAACCCCCCTCAATAGTGGTAGATAGAGCTAGTCGTTGGGCTATGGAGAACTTTGAATACTTCCACCCTACCATGGCAATAACATTGTGATTGATTTTGATATCTAAATATTGTTTGCAGCGTAAGGGAAGCCAAGAACCTGGAAAATATTGGCCATCGCGTTAACTCTTAGTTCTTCACCGCTTATCATTTATAATTATAGATTTAATAACTAATTGCCTTTTTTTATATTCTGTGATGAAAAATATGCATAACATTATATTATATGTGGTTTCAATTTTTATTCTTTTTTAATGAAAAAAATTATAATTTGTATTAAAAGAAAGCCAAAGCCTGTCGGACAGATACATTTAGGAAGCAAGAACTGGTTGTCCTCAACATATAGATAAACTAACACCACGATCCTAATGATCTGGATCTTCTTAACTCCATTAGACGAGTCAATTTCCCAAATTTCCCCATGCTTGTGGATACAAACAAACTGCTGAAGTAAAAGATAGTAATACATGAGAAACATATATAAGGGATTGGATCCCAATCTTCAACCCCGTCTCTTATCTGAATGCCAATAGGAAGGAGGACAACTTTGTTAGCTTCTGCATCCGCTTCCTTATTATTCTATTGGAGAATGTAGAAGAAATATACCTGAAGAAAGCAGCCAACTAGTTTCCTTATTATGGCGACCACTCTTGCTAGCTGAAAGTCCCTAGGAGACGTGTTATCCACAAGAATTCGAATCAAGGATTGGGAGTCACCAAAAATAATGGCTTTCGCAATACCAAGATCCTGCAATTGCTTAAGGCCCTGCAACAGGTGCATGGCCTCTGCTTGCATGTTGGTACTATGCCCCAACCCCCAAGCATACCTGTTCTATATGTTGCCATCCGTATTCCTAATGACACCTCCAGCTCCAGCAATTCCTGGATTGCCTTTGGCAGCCCCATAAAAAAATAGTGAGGAACTATCATGCTTATGAAGCCACATGCGGAAATTGCCCTCAGCAAGCTTGATCTGCCAGTCTTTCATAATTTTGTACTGTCTCTCATCATCAAAATACTAGTGGCCAAGCTTGCTTCCCCACGCCAGTTCTTGAGGACTTAAATTTTTATTTTCTAGCTTCTCAAATTTCTCACCTAGAAATTCCTTGAGTAGGCCGTTGGCTTTTGAAAAAACAAGGTTACCCTTCTGTGCTTTCTCTTGAAAAATTTTGTGATTGCGCTCAATCCATATTTGCCAGAAGATGAATTTTAGATAGGCCAGCCAGGCTGCCTTGAACCAATTGTTTTTGGGATACTTTCCGGGATAGAGGTGAGCCCAATCGGCAAAGAAACCAGTAATCGAATTGGGAAAACTAATAGTGGATCCCCATGAGCAAAACACATCTTCCCAAATGCTCTTGGCAAACCTGCATTCAATCAATAAATGAGAGGCATTTTCCTCATTTTCTAAGCAAAGGGAACATCTGGAAGGGCCCAAGAAGCCTTTCTTTTTCAGCTTGTCCTCTGGTAAAATGCTATTGTGACACAATATCCAGTTGAAGAGATTGACTGTTGGCACACATTTCTGCCTCCAAAGCCCTCTCCAAGTCACAGAGCAGCAAGGAACATGAGGAAATTTTTTGAGCTATGCATAACCATGTGCAACTGTATAAGAACCAGTTTGAGAGCCCAAGCCTCTCTTATCCTATTTTCTGATTTAAATCAGGCTCATTCCTTTCAGCTTAGTCAGTAGGAATGACCACGCCTGATCTAGAGCCTCCGACATTTGAGGTTTCTTCCATCTTACCCATGCATTATCCTTCCAACTAGAGATATCCCACAAAGTTTTGATGTTGTTGTTCAACGTCCAGCTCCGAAGTTTAGCGAGCTCTTAGACATCACCTAAAGGTTCCTCGTTCATAATTTTATTAGTCCAGATATTAATAAGCTTGCCATTCCCCGGAATCCAAAAGGAATGCTTTTGTATCAATGGTAAGGTCTGCATGCAAAGTCTATGAATTTGAGAATCTTTAATGGTGGGGGTGAGGTCATCCAAACTTCGTAGCCTCTGTCCCCTAAAATATTTCTTCCATAGCGCCTTTTGAGCCCAGCCCGGTTACGGGGCTATTTGTCTCCACAAAATCTTAGCCCCCATAGCGATATTTTGAGTCCTCAGGTCCTTGAAGTTCAGACCTCCTTCTAGCAGAGGCTTAGCAACTTTGTCCCAACTGACAAGAGGGACCTTCTTGTCATTTTTCTTGCCACCCTTCCAAAAGAACCTTCGAATCCACTCCTCCATATTCTTGAGGATGCTGGTGGGAGCCAACATGGCCGAGAATTGGAAGATAGGCAGGCTAGTCAGAACAGACTTAATGAGCACTGTCTTCCCAACAAGACTCAACCATAAGAAACCCCAAGACTGAATTTTTTTCTTGAATTTCTCAACCATTGGGAGCCAGTCTTTGCTAGAGTGCCTCCTTTGGAAGATAGGAAGACCCAAATAGATGAAAGAATTCCAAGAAGCAGAGCCAACGAAGCCCAAACATTTGGAAATTGAGGAGAGGTCACTGTTGGAGATTTCCAGCCATAAAAATGATATTTCCCTTCATTTAGTTTACTGCTCGAAGTACCACAGAAATTGTCCAACACTTTCTTGAATCTAGAGGCAGAGTATACGGAGGAAACACCCAGTAGAAGAGAGTCATCAGTGAACAAAGCGTGGTTAATATCCTTGACACCTTTAGCAATCCTGAGACCCATAAAATCACGATCCACCTGGCACTTTTCTAAATAAAATCTCAGAACTGAAGCGCAAAACAAAAAGAAGAGGGGAAAGAGGGCAGCCCTAGCGTAGCCCTCTAGAGGCTTTAAAGAAATCCATTGCTCTTCCATTCACCAGAGGGGCGATCCAGGGCTTAGAGATGTAAACCCAGACCTATCTAATAAAATCTTGGCCAAACCCAAACTTGTGCATCACCTCAAAGATGAATTTGAGACGAACTCGGTCAAACACATGAGCTAGGTCCAGCTTTACCACCATACCTTTTTCTTTCCACTGCAAGCTAGAACGAATAGCCTCTTGCACAAGGATTATGGTGTCCATGATCTGCCTACCTTGAACGAACCCCCCTTGATTTTAAGGTATAATGAAGGGCAAGAGGACCTTCAATCTATTGGCAATCACCTTTTTTATGAGCTTGTAACCAATGTTGCAGTGCGAAATCGGACGAAACCTGTTAAAAGTGTTGGCTCCCTTCTCCTTTGGGATGAGGGCGAGGAAGGAAAAATTCATGCTGCCTCCAATTTTCTGGCAGTTTTGAGATTTTGAGATCATTCTATGTAGGTCCTTCTTCACTATTTGCCAACAAACTTGGATGAATCTAATTGTGAAGCCATCCAGGCTCAGGGCTTTGTTTGACTCCATTTCATAGAGCACAGCCTTTATTTCTTTTCTGGTAACTTTAGCTTCCAACTGTTGATTAGTATTTGAAGAGATCTTGGAGGGGATAACATCCAAGAACATAGTGTCCTAACTCATTACCTCGACTTCACTATAGAGTTTCTCAAAGTGGGAGAAGGCAGCCCCTTTGATACTTGTGAAATCCTTTTGGGTAGTCAGATTTTCTTTTATTTCAGAAATTGTGTTGAAGGACCTTCTAGCTTGGGCTTTCTTGTGAAATAAGAGGTATTCCTGTCTCCCACTTTCAACCACAGACTACAGGATTTCTGCCTCCAATATTCTTCCTCTTGCAAACAAGCTTTGTGGAATTTTTGCTGTAGATTTCCTTCTATGGCTATAGATTCCTCCGTGGGGTCCTCCTCTTCTAAGTGGATGGCTATTCCTACCAAATTGCCAAGTGACATTTCGAAATGTAACAGAAATCCTGGAGAAGATCTATCCACTCACGTTATGACCTATCATTTATGGTGTTCCTATAACTCTTTAAATGGTGACTTGAATAATTTACAACTTTTCCAGATATCTCTTATTGGTGTGACAACTAAGTGGTATGTTGAATTACCATTAGATTCATTCAACAACTTTAATGCCTTAGAAACCATGTTTCTTGCCCATTTCCAATTTCCTATTCGTTATGAAACTAGAACTGAGCTTTTGATCTAATCGAAACAATCTGAATCCACCCACATCTTAGATCATATACATGAATGGAGGCATCAACGTCGGTTGGTCAAAAATTACATTCCCAATCAGTTATTGGTAGAGTGGTTCATCAAATCCCTTCTGTCTACTATAACTAAGGATGTTGCTAAATGAATTTTTTTGACTGAAGATCAAGTCATTTCTTGTACTCAATATTTATATTTGATGTATACCTAATCTAACACACTCTATGACAAGATACCTAACACTTCACGTCCCCGACATATTTTTCCACCTACTCCTTCAAAGGAATCACATGATGTTGATGGCATGGTTGGTTCCATTGGTCAACAATTAGTGAGAAAACATTCTAATCAAACTAATATGATTTTTTCTCCTATTGTGACCAATAAAAATGCTCCCAATCTCGATCTTGTGAGTAATTCCTAGATAAACATTGTTCAATCCAATAAAGAAAAATCTAAGCAACTTAGAAGTAAGAAGAAGGGTAAAGGAAAGAATAATAAGAGAATCCTCCACATGACAAGCAAAATAATCATTCTCCTTATGAGAAGTGAAAGCCTCGTTACCCATGTCTTATATATATGATGAACATTTCACAAAAGACTGTCCACATCGTGCAAATATCAATAATTTTTTGAAATTTTCATCCACTGCACCTGTCGTTTTGACAGATCCTTTCCCAAACAAGGAGATAAATACGGTTGCACAAAATCCATCCTCCTCTTCCTAGGTAATGATGTTGATTTCTATCAGTAACAATAATGGTGTTTTGGTGGCTACAAGGAATAAGGACTATGGAAACCTGAATCCTTCAACTGGAAAGACTGATGATCAGCCTTCCAGCTCTACTTGATCCATGTGGATCATATAGGTGACTTCAGTACAAAGGCTCAAAAATTAAAGTGCTTGAAAGTTTCTAAACTAGGTTCATGTTGAAGATCTCATCGTCATGATCATGGTGGTGGAAACAGTTTGTCAAACCTAGTCCGTATGTGAAAGTTAGGAGCAGTGAAAGTTTAGGGTTGACTTGGGTGACTGGATAGGCTTAAGGAGGCAGTAATTTGGACAAATCCAGCCAACAGCTTTCGGCCAACCTAGGCCAGATTCTGGGCGAATTTGTGGCCTACCTAAATTGACTCCTTTAGTCAATTTTCCGAATTTTCAAGGTGTCTAATTATTTTTTATATAAAAAATAAACAAAAAAAATTAAATGGGTGGTGGCATGCCCCCCCCCCCCCCCCCCCCCCCCACCCAAACCCAAAAACAATTTTTTTTATGTATATTTGGGTCAACGGGCCATGACCCCAATCGACCCTCCAACCACCCAACTATATAATGCATTATATACGGTGGGGCGGGCCACCTCCGGTGGACTTAGCCCATGCCTCACCCACATTACCAAGTGTTGAACTGAGGGTGGCGGGGCTCGAACTCGCCCAGCCGATGTGGCCAGCCGGCCTCCTAGCACTCTCACACGCAATCATCAATGCCCTTTCAATACAACCAAAATAAATCACGAACATATTTAATGAATTCCAAAACTGTGTAAGGTTACGGTTCCAACGACAAACCATTTTTAAAAAATAATAATAATAAATTGTTGTGTTAATTTTGGTGGAGGTGGGGTTGGAACCCCCGACCTCCCACCTCATCATCTCCACCCTAACCAATAAACCAACAGTGGGTTTTGTTAACTCCACCCATGTTCATTTTATTTAAACCTTCATTCATTTGAGCACCCCAAGGGAGGCCAGGAGCGGGCATGCATTTCTATGCAAGTGGAACCATGAATGGTGCAAAGAGGGGGCTAGAACCATGATCTGAGCAATTTCTCCAGGGGGCCAGATTTTCACTTTGTTAGATTTCAACAAATTTTATATGGTTTCAGCATTTCTCGACGCCACGAACTCAACGGTGTTGTCCGTTTCTCCATCATAGATCTGCAATTTTCATGCTTCTTCAATTTTGGAGGTATAAGGTTGTCATTTTTACTTTTGATGTACTTTCATTATTTTCCATCTAATGAAAACAGGGCCTCCCCACTAATTCATGCAAGGCTCGAAGATGTAGTACCTCCTGGATGAACTTTGATATCAATCCTATGCCTTTTATGCGTGACTTGCTATCCTTCTCTTCCTCTTCTTTATGCATTTGTAATTTCATGGTTAAATGCAAGCTTAATATGTAATTCTTTAATGCATCACAAGGAAAAGATTTTTTGGGATCAAGTGGTATCAAAGCAGGACTTTGTGGATGTGAATTGCATGTTTGCATGCTAACCAAAAATAGGTTGCGAAGTGGTGAAGTTGAATTAAAGTCTTTTGATCCCAAAACGGGACGTGCACATCGAAGGAGAAACATGGGTGAGGAGAACGATGTTTGATATGAAGAGGAGGTAAACTTCCGCAAGACATTCTACACGATGGAAGATCGTGTTGAGAAGATGTTCTTAAGACTTGAAAAACTTGAGAGTGCAGGGGAAAAAGCTCCAGAAGGATAAGGCTCTGTGCACGAAGATGATGGAGGAGATCCACCTCCTTCTCCACCAGCAAGTGAAAGTTCTTCTTCCTCTTCTTCTCACCATGATCATAGGAATAGAGGAAACACATCTAAAAAGCCTTTCTTTAAGTTAAATGTAAAATTTGATCTCCCTATGTTTAACAGTGAAAGTAATGCAAAGAAAATGAACAACTAGATTAGGCAAATCAAATTTTGATGCAAGGTTCAATGGATCGAGGAGGATGAGGCAAAAATCGATTTTGCCTCCCTTTGGCTGAAGGACACCACTCTCATCTGGTGGGAGAGAAAATTGTGAAGTGGTAAGAGGATGGGTAATCTTGTTTCTTCGTGGAAAAGTTTTATTTCTGCATTAAAAGATCAATTTTATCCCTTGGGTTAGAATAAAAAAACCTTAATGGAGTGGCAGTACCTAAGGCAAGGAAAGGGGCAAAATGTGCAAAGCTTTAACGAGGAATTTAAAAAACAAGCACTAAACTTTGGCATATCATTAGATTCACATGAAGTGGTAACTAAGTATATTGGATCATTACATAGTTACATTAGACATTCGTTGTTAATGTTTGAACCTACTACCATTGACTTGGCCAGTGTAAGGCCATTCATCTGGAAAACAGGGTAACACATGAACAAGATGACCACCCAAAGAGAACCACAACAACAAAGAGAAGGGGAGAAAAGCCCTTTTGTACACATTGTGAGAAAGAGGGGCATGACAAAGAAAATTGTTGGAAGCTGCACCCTGAGCTGAGACCTGAAAGGAATGACAGAAAGGGGAAGCAGAAGGTCATCACCACCATGCAAGAAGACCAAGATTCCGAGTCAGAGGAAGATGAGAAGGTCATAATTGCGGGATTGGTACGAGGTAGGCCTATTGGCTTGGGGTCCGATTTCAGCGATGAAACGATGTTTTCAACCCTTGGGATTGTGGCAAGAGGACCCATAGATTTGGGGTCTGATTCTGGTAATGAATGTAGGATCTCAATAGACATAACGAAAAGGGAACTCCCCGTAGCAGGACTCCAAGAACTTGAGGAGATCAACCACCGCATCCAAGCAAAGAATGTTGAGCTAAGGAGACTTCTACAGGAGGCAAGGGAAGCGAAACAAATATTACTACACCAATTGCAAGCCAAGGATGAGGCCATGGAAAAGCTACAGCATTGCCATCCGGAGGTAAAAAGCGATTCTCTGATTTCATATGATTTTCATGATGATGAATTCGTTGCTTTTGAAAAACATACTACAGGGATTGGATCCAAACTATTGAAGAAGATGGGGTATCATGGAAAGGGCCTTAGCATCAAAGGCCAAGGCATCGTAAACCCCATCAAAGTCGAGAAATTTTCGTGTCGTGCAGGACTCGGATATGCTAGAAAGTAAATGGGGAAAGCTCCAATACATCTAGTAACCAACCAACGACAGATGATGAAACTCCTCCCTCACAGTCCAGTGATAGTGAGGGCTCCATTAACACTTATCGGAGGAACACCAGGGGAAAATGCCCCAAGGCAGCCTCAAAAGTTTGGAGGAGAAAGAATCATTGTAGTCATTGCAACAAAGTGGGACACCAACAAAACATGTGTCTGATGCTCCATGCTCTGGAAACATCGTTAGAGGAGCCAAAAGGTGAACATGTTCAACAAGTGAATCCACCCCGTTCACGGTGGTCTGCTTTCTTAAGTTGGTATTTTAGAGGTAGTAGCTTGTTATGGCCACCAGTGTAAATCATATGTTGAGAGTAAATGTAAAATTGATGGTTTGTTTCCCATCACTTCAAAATGCAACGATGATATTTTGGCCTTTCCTTATTAGTAGTTGAAGTATTGATTACTTTTTATGTAATCCTTCAACAAGGAGTGTGTGCTATAAACCCTTGGCAAGGAAGGGTTGTTGAGTCATGTGTGGTGTGCATGATTGAAAAAGATGTATCAGTTTCACGTGTAGGTGATTGAAAGTGTGGATTGAAAAGGACACAAACAATGTGCTAAGTGTAAATTCTTTTGGGGTCCAAAATCTCTTCAGTGAGGAGGAATGATCTAGGTGGATTGTATAGGTGACTTCAATACAAAGGCTCAAAACTAAAAGTGCTCAAAAGTTTCTTGAACTAGGTTCATGTTGAAGATCTCATCGTCGTGATCGCGGTGGTGTCACCGGTTCATCAAACCAAGTCCGTATGTGAAAGTTAGGAACAGTCAAAGTTCAGGGATGACTTGAGTGACTAGATAGGATTAAGGAGGCAACAATTTGGAAAAAATTCAGCCACCGGATTCCGACCAACTTGGGCCAGATTCTGGGTAAATTTGTGGCCTACTTAAATTGACTCCGTCATTCAATTTTCCAAATTTTCAAGACTTCTAATTAATTTTTATATCAAAAATAAACAAAAAAATATTAAATGGGTGGTGGGCCATGACACCCGCCACCCGCACCGGAACCCAAAAACAATTTTTTATGTAAATTTGGGTCGACGGGCCATGACCCCTGCTGACCCTCCAACCACCCAACCATATAATGTATTATATATGGCAGGGCGGGCTACCTTCGGTGGACCCAGCCCACACCTCACTCACATTGCCAAGTGTTGAACTGAGGGTGGTGGGGCTCGAACCCGCCCGGCCATTGTGGCCGGCTTGCCTCCCGAGCACCTTCACACGCCATCGTCAATGCCCTTTCAATAAAACCAAAACAAATCGCGACCATATTTAATGAATTCCAAAACCATGTAAGGTTATGTTTCCAACGACAAAACATTTAAAAAAAAAAAATTGTTGTGTTAATTTTGGCGAAGGCAGGGTTGGAACCCCCAACCTCCTGCCTCACTGTCTTCGCCTTAACCAACAAACTGACGGTGGGTTTTGTTAACTCCACCCACATTCATTTTATTTAAACCTTCATTCATTTGAGCGCCCTAAGGGAGGCCAGGAGCGGGCACACATTTCTATGCAGGCGGAACCATGAGCAATGCAGAGAGAGGTTCAAAACCATGATCTGAGCAATTTCTGAAGGGGGCAAATTTTCACTTTTTCAGATTTCGACAAATTTTATATGGTTTCAACATTTCTCGATGCCACAAACTCAATGGTGTTGTCTTTTTCTCCATCAGATATCTACAATTTTCAGGATTCTTCAATTTTGGAGGTATAAGGTCATCATTTTGACTTTTGATGTACTTTCATTATTTTGCCATCTAATGAAAACAGGGCCTCCCCACTAATTTGAGTAGGGCCTGGAGAAGTAGTCCCTCTTGGAAAAACTCTGATATCAATCCTGTGTATTTTATGCATGACTTTCTATCCTTCTCTTCCTGTTCTTTATGCACTTGTAATTTCATGGTTAAATGCAAGCTTAATATGTAATTCTTTAATGCATCACAAGGAAAAGATTTTTTGGGATCACTACTCAACCTTCCTATGATCCTATACAGATAGAGAAACCAAAAGTTGAATTAACCATGAAACCTCCTAAAAGAATGATTCATAATTCAACTTTTAACCCTCGTGGAAGAGTTGTACAAAATTACAACATAGTTGAGCAACTAGCTCAGAATCCTTCATCCATGTCAACTCTTGAGGTGTTGCATAATTTTCCTACCCAAAAGAAATATTTACTAGCAGAAATTGGAGGAGTAGATCCTTTAGATTCGAACTTGTTGTATTTAACCACGAGAACCATACTCCTAAACTTCTGCGCTAGATGACATTCATGATTCAAGTTGTTTTTAGAAGTAAAACTATCCACTACATAATCATAGATGAAGGTGCCTCAACTTGCATCATGTTGCTTTCATGTTGGAAATCCATTGGTTCTCCACAACTTAATTAGTCACCATCAACCCTTAAATATTTTCATGGGAGAGGATTTAAACCTTACGAGATCCTTAATTCATTACAAGTGGAATTAGCTAGAAAAATAGTCCCACTAGAAGTCAATGTCATTGATGTACATTTATATTATAACTTCTTGATGGGATGGACATGAGTTTATGCCATGGAAGTCATAGTCTCAACCTATTTTAGGATGATTACTTTCCCTCACTAGGTGGGCATTGTGGCCATATATCAACTTTCCTTTTTTTCTACCAATTCCCAAATCAATGCGAGTATTCCATTTGTAGGTGAATCCCCACACCCTTATCAACATGTTGGGATATGATTTCTTAAAGAATAATCTTTGATGGGAAATTTCACAATCCCTCCTCTCGACGTTACCAATATGGTTTCCTCAAAAAACATGATTTCCTCATGTACTATTATGTTTGATCCCTGGATAGTACCTAATATCTCAAACATTGACTCATTCGGCGACCATATGTTGATTAGGCCCACTGAGCTAGAATATGAAGCTATTTACATTACCTTTTCAAAAAATCTTGATGTTGATACCTTAGTATGTTGGGTTGATCATTCCCAAGAGTTAGGTTCACATTTGGACCCTTTCAACAACACATTTTCCATTGGTGAAAGTATCACGAAGATCATGATGCTAGATTAAACCCCATGGGACAATAGTCATCTTCAATCCTCTTTTCCTCAAATCCTTGAGAACAATATAGAAAATTTTTATTCACCCAACATTACCGAGTTACTTTGGAATTCTATCACTATTCATGAGTTAAATTCTGAGAATATTTTAGAAAATATTGAGGAGACCATACCCTTCCATATTTCTATCAAACTTGGAGTTGTTAAAAATGTCCATATTGGCGCATCTTCTTCTCCTAATGAGAATATGATTTATAAGTTCCTTTTTCAAAAAAATTGCGATGTATTTGCTTTGAGAAAGGAAGAGATGCCAGGCATAGATCTAAAAAATTTGGTGCACAAGATTAAAATCTATTTGAATGCAAAACGTGTTCAACAACGTTTACATCCGGTTCACCAAAAGAAAGACGCTGCCATAAAAGCAAAAGTTGAAATTTTTTTGTGTGATGGGTTTATCTATCCTATTGCTTTGACTGATTGGGTTTCGAATATTGTTCTCATTATGAATAAACATTGTATGGCTCTAGTATGCGTCGACTATAGGGATATTAACCGTGCTTGTCCCAAGGACAACTCCCTTACCCATTTCATTGACCAAATAGTTTACAGTTATGCCTGAAATGAAATTTGTTCATTTATGTATGGATTCTCTAGTTATAATCAGATCAACATACTTCCAACATACTAGCATAAGAAGATCTTCATTTTTACATGGGGTACATTTTCCTACCGAAAACTTCCTTTTGGTCTCAAGAACGTCGATGCAATTTTCCAAAGGGCAATGAACTATGATTTCCATGATATCAAGCATATAGTGCAACCCAATTTGGATGAATTTCTTGCTCACTCTAAACGTCATGTCCAAACATGTTGTCAACATTATAACATAAGGTTAAGCCCACATAAATGCTTATGGTTTGTCCAATCAGGCTGACTTCTAGGATTCGTCGTGTCTAAGAATGGGATCTGTATTGATCCTATGAAAGTCCAGGAAATCAATGATTTTCCTACTCCTTCATTCATTCATTTTCAACGCTTAAAGGAAGGCTAACTTTCTATGTATATTCTTCCCTAACTATGAAAAGCTTACAAAAGGATTTACTCGCTTAATGAAAAAAGGGGCTCCTTTCCATTGGGATCAAATTTCTCAAAATTATTTAAATGCTTTGAAAAATGTATTAGCCCGAGCATCTTTGTTATATCCCCATGACTATCAAAGAGATTATTTCCTCTATTTAGTTGTGACGGTTACCATAATTGCAATGGTTTTGGTACAAGAAGATGACGTAGGAGACTAACACCCCATATATTACTTGAGCTGAAACTTAATTGAGACTGAAGCCAAGTACTCACATGTTGAAAAGTTAGCTTTGGTAGTCATGCAAGCTCTCAAGAGACTATTGTAGTTTCTAATTATAACTTTATGACTTACATTTTTCTACGTAAATTAGTGGGGGGAAAATACTTGAAATTGATAGTTATCCTCCAAGAGTTTGATTTTGAATTCATTAAATCCAAGTCTAAGAAATCTTAAGTCTCCACTAAACTGATTTGAGACCTTCCCTCCTCTGAGTCAGAAACAACCATCAATGATTCTATACTAGATGAAATGTTTTTTCTGATTGATTCTTCCAATCCTTGATATGGATATATCATCATTTATCTATAGATCCAAACATTCGGCTTGATACTACTCATTCTCATCAACATCAATTTTGATACCAAGCTTGCCAATACATCATAATTGGTGACACACTTTCCCGCCATGTTTTTGGTTTGATATTTCAACGATGTCTTACTCATGAGGAGATTAAGAAAGATTTGAATGATTGTCATGTTGGGGCATACAATGGACACATGTCTAGCTATGTGACCACCCAAAATATTTTACATGCTGGTTATTTGTGGCGGACCAAGTTTTGAAGATTATATTATGGCAATCCAGAAATATCACACATGTTAGATTTTTAATAGGAAATCCAATTCTCCACCTGCTCTATGCATCCAGTTATTATCGTTGGACCTTTTTCCAAATGGGGCATTGACTTCATGACCTATAACAATTGTTCGACTGGGGGGCATGGCTAATTATTATTGTTGTAGACTACTTTACCAAATGGGCTGAAGTATTCCTACGTTTGAAAACAATGGAAAGATTGTTGCATTATTTCTTTTCAACCATGCTATTACCAGATTTGGTGTTCCTCAAGCCATTATTATAGACAATGGCAAACATTTTAGGAATTATAGAATGCTTGAACTTACAACCAAGTTGGGCCTTCAACATTATAGCTCAACTCCCTATTACGCACAAGCTAACAGGAAAGTAGAGTCCATTAATAAGCCTTTGAAAAATATGCTACAACACATGGTAGGGATTCATAAGATGAATTGGCATATAATTGTTTTCTCTTTTTTGTGGGAATACCGAACATTTGTTTGAACAATGGCTAGATTCACACCGTTTGAGTTGGTGTATTTTCTAGAAGTGGTTCTTCCGATAGAATGTGAAATTCCATCTTTAAAACTTACCATCGAGCTTCTTCCCACAACTTCTGCAAAAGAAGAATTTTTTTTTCACCTAGCTTGCCAAGATGAGACCCAACACGATGCCGAAATGGCTAACTAGGCTCAAAAAATGCGTCAAACGATAATTTGATGTGAATGTTAAACCTCATGCCTTCTTGGAAGGTGAACTAGTCCTTTTCTACGATGAGGAAGTTGACAAATTAGGAGTTGGGAAGCTTGAACCATTACAGTTAGGTCCATATATATTCAAGTGTGTACTAGTAAAAGGGGCCTACGAACTAGCTGACTTTGACGAAATTCCTTTGGTGCAACCTCGAAATGGGTTGAACCTAAAAAAATACTATGCTTATATTTTTGTTGCATAATCAATGTGAAAACACTATATAGGTTTTCTAGTGTATTTAAAGTGTGGTTTTCTAGAGTTTTCTACCGCTTCTACTCATCTTGAATTTCATTTCATTTGCAGATGTCGACATTCTTTCAGTTATATGTTGGTTATGCTGATGGCACTAGTCATAGTACTCATAACCTTTCCTTCACAACATGGGAAATCTATGCTTCCAATGACGAGTTAGTGAGTGTACAAGGAATTTGTATCACCCGCTTGACTAATAACATTGCCAAGTATAGTGCAGTGATCAAGTTACTATCTAATTCTATTTCACATGGAATTCGCCATTTAGTTGTCAAAATTTATTCACAACTTGTGGTACAACATTTAAACAATGTCTATTTTGTATGAAGTCCAACTTTACTATGCATTTTTTTAAGGGTTTGCCTCTCAGAATGACATTTTGATTATATTCAATATAAACATGTTCTTTGGAGTCTTAATACATTATCATATGCATCAGCCAATTATGTATTAGACAAACATTTGCAACATATGTAAATAAAGAAACCATAATCATACATTTTGAAAGAGAGTAGAATCAAAGTATAAGATATCCATAGATAGAAAATTGTATATAATGCTTGGTTTTACAAAAATTGTGTCTAAGCCACATATGGCCACATAGCCTATAATATCAAAATACATGTAGAAATGGCTCAAAAGCCTCCTAGGAAACTAATCCCTATGATGCTCTCAATAACATAAAATCGCATGAGCAACCTTGTAGTGAAAATCACTGATACGCTCTAGGAATACTATGGTGTATCACTGCAGATAGATAAGGACCTCATTAATCCTTGTTTCTGGCACACTGCAGGTCAAACTCTCAATATGGTGCTCAAACTCGGTAAGTATATCCATGGTGTCAGGATCAACCATATCCTCCTTTGCCCCTACAACCTCAACTTGTACAAGATGCGGTTGCGCTTGTCAATGAATATGAAACATGCTTACTAGTCACACAAGTCTAATATCTACAAGTAAAATTGATAGTTAGTCTCTGATACACTTAAAATAACAATAAAAAATTGTAAAATCCAAAAATAAGAAAATACTCAAAATGAATTTGTTTTACCTGCATCGTTCCATTACTTTCTTTAGCTAAAATGAGCTCTAGATCTCCATAGAAATCAACTCTGGCCTATGGGTAGTCCTCAATCATAATTTGTTTCTACTACAACCAATCAAAAAGGACAGCAGTGAATGACATCATGGGTTCTCCTCTATGCCTAGCCATTAAATCTACACATTGCCTCATACAAGGTTCTCTAGGTCTAGAAAGTTTGTGGGCTATCTATCGAGGTTGTAGTAGTGGAACTCTTTATAAAGCAAATGACACCACAATGGATCCATATCTGAAGTTCTTCAATTCTCTGATATTGTCTCTATTGATTTGTTCCTTCAGATTGAATAGAACTCATTCACACCAGTTGAATACTATAGGCTCTAAGCACTCTAAGGCATACTACATCTGGGTCTTGGTAGTTAAATATAAAGTAGAACTGCCAGCAAATCATGAAATAGTAAAAGGGATTGTCTTGAGAGGAATTCATACAACATCCTTTATCTCAATTTTCCCATCCTTGGTTATTACAGCGCGAGATCAACAATGAACAACAATATAATCCTTCATTGCCTCTCCACCTCTCCTAAATCCAGTTAATGAAATGGGACCTCCTCTTCGTGATAACCTTGTCAAGAAGTAGATCTCCTCAACATCTATCATGACAATATGCACTCCAATCCTGAAGTATTGTCCGTATGCATCCCAACATATGACCAAATACTCCAGTAACTCTAACTAGGACCTCATGCCTGAAATCATGAAATAATTTAGAAGCCCATAGTTTCTCAAAGCATGAATTATTGTTGGGTCAATGGAAGAAACTGTGTATTGGGCCTCATGCTCTCTCTCTCTCTAGGTCAAATCCATTTCTCTCTAGTGAATGACTGCAAAATAACATGAAAATACACATATGATCAACAATTTGAAATTTGTTGGGAGAAAAATCACTCAAAATTTTTTTTTTTGAAAACCCTTTGCGCCCATCGCACCATCTCTTCTTTGACAAAGCAACTCGTCACACTCACCCCCATTTTTGAGTGCACTAGGTTGCCTTTCTTAGTGTTAGATTTACTAACCCGACACACCTCATGATATAGGAGGGATGCGACGGGATGAGGGTGATTTTCTAAACCTAAAAACTCAAAAAGGTTCCTGAAAAATGCATGAAATGAGAAATGGAAACTGTAGAAATGAAAATAAAAGATATATATCTTGCCTGGAACTGACAATACTAAAAATGGTCCACCGTATTGGCCGCAATCAACTACTTAAGTTTGAAAGTAAAAACCACTCAGAGCTCACTCAAATGGGTAAAATCAAAATGGTAAGAAATGAAGTTACATTTTCACTTTTATGATCTAAATTAGTTATTATTTTAATATCTGACCTAATTTTTACCATGTGTCATGTATTTTTAATCTTTTTTATCATGTTCTGAGTAGGTTAAATGGTAATTGGTGGATGTAATGTAGATTATAAGTTAATACAAGCTATTTTGATGAATGAGTACACTTTTATTACTTTTTCAGGCTCGTTAAATCTACAAAAAAGGAACCCCTTAGAGTCCTCTTTTATCTCTTTTCAAACTCCCCAAACATGAAAATATTTTCAAGCACTTGTCTTTTCGAACTCGTCAAAGTAAATGAAAATATTTCTACCCAATATAAGTTTAACCCTTTTTTGGACAAGGATAGACTATTTACAAAAAAGAAATACTTTAGTCGAGCATGGCTAAAAGGTTCTCCTAGGTATTGTTTTACGCCTTTTCATGCCCAAGACACTAAATTTATGAAAAGTAACATCGTGGAGTTTTCTTTTTGCTTCTTTTTCAAACTCTCTAAATATGAAAAAGAATTTTAGTTATGCCTTCGCTGAACTTGTATAACTATTAAACACTATTGGACTCGTCAAGCATGACGAGACCGAACCACTCCTTCTAAGGGTTCATTAAAAATTCTTAGAAGGATTCATCTGAAGGATGAAATTATAGAAAAAGCATATGTTATCCTCCTCAAGGTTGTCAAAAATAAAGAGGTAATGGCTACAAATGGTTGGAAAATTGGGAATACAGGGAATCATACCTATTAATGGCAATGAGTCTCTCTTGAACATAACACTCTTTCACTTCACCTTTGTGATTGTTTTTGGTTGGGAAATCCGCTTGCCTTGCTATTGATCATACTTTCATCATGGGTCTTTGAGTCAATACTTCCAACTCCATTTTGTGTTTCTGATATGTTCAAGAGAAAATTTTCCCTTAGCTACTACATTACCTTAAGCCTCATTTCATGTTCGAGTCTCCTGAACAAGCTCTACATCATTACATTCAGTCTCAAATATTAATACACATTTCATATCGTTGATGGAGGATACATCAAGGCCCTCTTGGGATGGGTCCCTTCTTTTCTAAATCAGCACATTATCCTGGAATTTGACTTAGAAACTCCCTTTAGTGACTTGGAACTTGCATACCCAATGTAAAGTTTCCTTGCTTTTAGTGACAAGTTCTCATCATTGGCCTTCGACTAGAAGATTCTGTGTGGTGTTCGACTTCACTTCATTTATTCACACTGCGTAGATTTTACTAAAGTACCTTAAGGGCCATTATCATTATCGATGGTTCCTCTCGTGTTTGTTAACAAGTTACATCATTTGTCGGTAATCAAATGGTGTCTACCATGTTTGGCTCCAACTCATTTATTCACAAGCTTAGACTCATATTATTGAGTGATGAGGTAGAAAACCCCAAATATAGTTTCATTCATCCAGGTTGCACTTTCAAGATTCATACTAGATCAAAAAGTATGATGGCTATGATCATTTTGAAATTTATCCAAGCATGGGTTCACCATCTATCATGAATGGACATTAATTTGATTATTATACATGTAATATTGGCTTATAGGCTGAGTATGGGTATGCCTACCTCAACATGATATTATGATGATTATTTATTGTAACAGATGATGATATCAACTGACCAACTTATTTATCCAGATTTGTCACAAAGTAAAGAAATTTAGTCCTCAGTCGTTGCTTTTCACTTTATACTTTAGGGGGGAATCTATTATAGGTACTTTTTTTCACATTTTCTCAAATGGCTTGGAAATCAGATCAATCAACATCCTTGATGCCTTGAATTTATCCCTTTGCAAATCCTTAAGCATTGTTTCTCCAAAAGGTCCAAGTTTTATGGGTTAATCAACTCAAAAACCTAGTTTTTTGACCCATCAAACTTTTTCTTCTAGCATCCTACACTATTGCATGTTGCATAAATGAGCACCTGCACTGACCAGAGCATGTTTCTTTTGCTGCAGGTGTGATGATTCTAGAATTTTGGGAAAAATAAAAAAATAATTTCGAATCTTCTCTTTCAAGAAGCTTCTAAAGTGGTTTTAACCATTTACTATTGATTGAGATATAAAATTCCTATCTTAAAGGTCTTGTCTCTTATCCCTAGAGTTTATCCTCCTTCATATGTGGATCTAAGTCCTAGATTAGTAAAACCTAAACTACCGTATTTACTTTATAAATTCATTGCCTCCCATAGAGTCTAGGTTGGATTTTGGAGACTCTTATATATGTCCTGATGTTGTTTCCTATTACCTAAGGATCCATTACCATCCTTGAGTATGACTGTAAGCTTGCTTTGTGGCTAAGGAAGGAAAATTTTGGTGGGAGACATCTACCTTGTCAAGATCTATAAAAGAGTTGTAATCTTCTCCTACATTTCATAATAAAAGATGCTTTTTTCCTATACTTATGTCTATATTATGCATATGTATTTAAATGCCTTCATGGCTCATTGATTAGAGATATTATTCTATGCTATTTGTATCGTGTAGTTCTCATGCCTTTTATAGATGTTTTGCAGGTTCCATTTATAGAAATTGGAGTTGGAGTTAAAGTTCACAAGCAAGGTTAAGAGGAGAACTTGTGTTGGACTCAAGTTAAATATTTCCTCCATATTCTAACTTCTATAAGGAAAGCACATGTATTTTGTTTATGTTGTTTCTAGATCAAGCCACTAGATATAGGCAGTTCACTTTATTTGCAAGAAGATAATTTTCCATCAAACATGGGCCTAGCTTTTGTCTTAGTAAATGAAATTTGCAAATATTAAATACTATGTGTGGAGCATGCATTGTTAGTTTTAACAGGTCCATATAATGGAAATTATGCAATGCACATATAGATGGTGTATGCACTGCATGTATAGGACAAACACACAATAAAATGCATTTTTTTTACCTATCAAGATGTACAAGAGATACAAAACATTTGAAATTAATGGTAATGTGATTTTAATAAAGTAATTAATGTCACTATGATAACACTAAAAATATTTGAAAATATACAAATATGAAATTAAAAAGAAAAATGCATTGCAAACATGATAGACACATGATCAACAAAAGACAAAAAAATTGTGATGCTACATCTTAACATTATAGTGGTATTTGGGATCTTTGAATTTCCATTTAACTTAACAACAAAGGCACCACATTAATAAAAAAAATTAATAATACCTAGTAGTAGCTAGAATGGACAACTTAAGAGTGCACAAAAAGAAAGGCTAACAATCTACTTGAACTCTTTCTCATAGATGAATACAAGGAGAAGATTTTATTAGCTAGTTTAGTTAAAAATATTGTAATGGAATGCCATCCTCAATGATTCATTCTTGGTCAGATTTTGAGATTCTCCATTTTTTAAGTTTAGATTTTTTTCTCGATTGACCTTCTACCAACTTTAGGTGCACTACAGACACCAAGTGACTATATTGACAACTTATGGAATCAGGTTGATAGCCTTGAAAGTAAACATGACTCTTGGTTTGATGAATTTCTTGGAAAAAAATATCCTTTCAGTATAATAGACCCTCTTTCATATATAATACAGTTATCAAAATAGTCCTCCAATAACTTCGTCTTTCATTCAGTGCACTGCATCAAATAATACTTGAAATTTCCTATGTTGTTAATGGGTGAAACTATAGTAAAAACATCTCCTAAACAATAATATTACCTTCTCTAACAAGATCCAAAAATCTGTCACCTTCAAATGACACTATTGTCTCCTTTGATTCCATCTCTTCCAAGCTTGCAAGCGACATTTTCCCCTTTTTATTAAGTTCTATATGTTGCCAAGCTTCCACATACATATTACTTTCACAAACATCATTGAATTTTGTGTCCTCTATGCAATTAGGAAAAACACAAGATTCTTTTCTTTTATCAAATGCAAACACATTTCGGTACTCTTTTGTTTTAATCGAGTGCAATTTTTGAGTCCATTTTACTGTTTCAGCTTCATACGAAATGGATCTATCTACATATTGGACTCCATTACGCCAAAAGAACTTGTATTAAATTCAAGAAAGAATATAAATGCGTTATTTAAAATACAATTTACATATCAAAGATAATCATCGATCAAATATTTAAACTAAATATTTTAAATATTTAAAAATTAAAAATTAATAAAAATCATCATATATTAAAAATACGTACAAGTTCATATATATGTATATCTTGCATACCTCCCTTTATGGGTTATCCTCATGGCTTAGTGAAAAAAAGCACCATTGAATAGCTTGATCAACTGAGTCAATTCAGTTCACAAGGTGGTCCATTTGATATCTTCGAAGTGCTCATTTTATACATGCCCCCATGCCATCACATTCTCCTTTTCCATGACCAGTCTCAAAGAAATTCGAACAATGTTTAATGTTGGTATTCATATGAAGATGACACAGCCAAAAGAATGATCATGAATATTTGAATTGACATGTGCATCCATCTGGCCAATCCAATGTTCATTGAATTTTATTCCATGAGCTTTCAATGAATCATAAATATTATCAAAACAACATTGTACAAAATGTGTATCATGTGTACGATCATCACTGATATAAAAAACATATTCTTTAATAACATGTTGATTCTCACAGGGGCTTTCTGTATGATCAACATTTTGTTCAGCATGTCTATATAGAGCATCAGAAACATAAAGACTTAGTCAGAATGATAATATTCACTTTGTATTTCATTTTATGCAACAAATGTGTAATTTCTTGCAAAATCAACTATCGACAAAATTGTCCCCAGTGGAAATATTTCACAGGATTTTTTGAATTGCAAGTCTTCCATCGAATTCTGTGAGAATTCCTGGTGTATTTATAATTTTTTGTTTCAAATTTTTTCAAAAACTCTATCACAAAAAATTATTCTTCTTGTAAATCAATCCTTCTAGTACTTGCAACAATCTATGTAGGGATATATTCATATCTCTTCCATTCCACTTTTATGTTGGGCAATGATTGATCATTCATATCAATAGGATACTACTTGTGAAACAAAGTGAAATTTGCATAAAAATCACATTTTTTACCACCAACATATATATTTTGGTAAAATAACTCATGATTTTCTCTTCCACATAGAATCTCGAATATGAAATCATGGATAGTGTAAGGAGGAGGCGAATTTCTCCAAAATGTTTTACCAAAATTAAGGAAGGTGTCATAATATAATTGAAATTCCACATGACAATGACAACAACAAGTCTCATGCACAGTGATAGGCATAACATATCATGGTTTTTGTTGCAAAAAAGTACCGATTGAGACATTAATTCGACGATTCTCTTCTTTGAACTTATTGAACAACTCTATTTGAGCGGTG
The DNA here is from genome assembly GCA_000404065.3 of Pinus taeda. Classification (NCBI taxonomy): domain Eukaryota; kingdom Viridiplantae; phylum Streptophyta; class Pinopsida; order Pinales; family Pinaceae; genus Pinus; species Pinus taeda. The sequence goes on from APFE031543341.1 coordinate 104,794, forward strand.
TCCAAGATATATTTTGGATGTTCTTTGTACTTATTTTGTGTTATTATTCATTGCATCCCATCCCTTTCTTTTGGTTAAACACAAGAATTTTTCATCCAATATTCATATATCATATTTTTAACATTTTCTTCAAGTCTATCTTTGTATGATTTCCTACAAATAAATGTCCAACAAGAAATCTCACCATTTACATCTATTTGCAATCAAAATTTCTTATGCTTGTGCAATGTGTTTCATGAGGTCCCTAATGCTTTTTCCATAGATTTTATCAAACAATTTTCTTTAGTAGTTGATGAAACCACTGATGTTTGTATTGCTCTACATGCATCTAGATCACTTTTATTTCTAGATATTCCAATTGATTTTAGAGCACCACTTATATTTTGAATGACATTCTCCTTCACCTTTCTTTCTTTTGTTGATTTTCGAGCGCCCAATAGTGTTGTGGCTTCTTTTAATTTCTTCGATGTTAGGAGACCTCTCAAAATTTGAGCTTAAACTGTTACATTTTCTTCTTTGAATAACTTATCAATAATGAGCTTAACACGATATCATATAACATGGTCAACTTTTTTAATCTCCATCTTTGTCAGCGTCAACATTTTCTAAAATATCATCATCAATATTAATTTCATTTGTACATATGAGAATTTAATTTAAATGAGTATAAATATACATCAAATAATTAAATTAAAAATAGAGAATGAAATAGAAACTAGTAAATATGTATAATTTCAATAATACATGGCATATATATACATACCTCTCGGTGGTTCAAATTATTCTTCACTTGAATCTCTTTCAATGTCATCAACAACATCATCAATGACTAGTTCATTTTATTCTTCACTTTGTCTTTCAACATTTTCAATTTCATCATCAGTGTTATGAGGAAAACCTCTCTCTTTACATTGCAAAATATTTTTCAAATTAGTTCATCAAATAAAAATTAAATTGCACAATATACTATTAAATTTTAAATATCATTTATAATATGTACATTTACATACCTTGTTCAACTTCTTGTTGAGATTCCTTTTCCCTTTGAATATTTAAGCATTCTTCCTTCTTTCTTTTGTATTGGTTTCTCAAGTATTTTGTATGAGCCTCAATGTTTCTAATTCGATCATATTTTCTCTTGAAATTTCTTCAATTCCCAATAGTCCATTTGGTAGGGGCTGCGAGGTTACCACCCTTTTCTTTTATGTGCTAGTTCCTACAAATGTTTAGTTTGATAACTAAGCCATCACCTAAATGTCATATTTTCATAATGTATTAGTTGGGTCCACTAGACGCATTGATGTTTCATATTAATATAGTTAGGTGTCCTTTTACTAATATCTATTTCCAAATAAATTCTAGCGAAGGTAAATAACCCTTTCTTTGTCCTCACAATGTCCATATTTTGCGAAGACCCTAAAGTGTTTCCAATTTCCTTGACGACCTTGTGGTGTAAGAAAGGGAGGGGAAATTTTCTAGCCTCACTCATATTCGAATTTTTGAGACCAATATTTTTGTGGCATTAAATTCTAGAAATCAAGGGGTAATGAATAGCGCTACATTTCCATAAAACTAGGGCCCTTCTTTCAATACCCTCTCCAGTTCCTCATGAGTATTGAACTGGAATGAAGAAGCCTTTTGAACAAAGGTATATGTCATGGTTAATCGTCCAATTTATAAACACCCACTAATGTAGAGCATCATATATGGGAAAAAAATTATTAAATATACATATTACTGCCCTAGTGAAAATAGTTGATTTACCTCTTTTAGGTTTACCTCCATGGCAAGCAATTATTTTTTTTGTTCAACAATGTAAGGTACATGGTTGAAATGTGTCATATCTAGTGGATTCTGGATTTTACCCTACATCACATCCTTGTAGGAGGTTGATCCTTCCGATTTTTTGGTTCCTGAGGCACCACCGTGTAGCCACAACAACAAGATGATTGTAGAAATTTAGGAAATACCATAATCATTTAATTGAGAAGAATCTTGCAACTATCTCCATTTGCAAAGAAGGAGTTGCACGACTATGAGATCCTAATTGATTCTCAATGAGATGATTTAGATCAGTCCTCAAGACTTATTAGGAGACTTATATTTGGATAGTGTTACCTCTAAGGGTCTTTACAAAAATATGGAATTCTACTATTTGAAAAGAATCTTAAAAGATCCCAAAATTTCGAGGAAGAAATAATGGATCATGTTTATTTTCATATTTATTTTCTCCAATCTAGGTAGATCAAGACTGTAAGGGAAGGATACTTTCCCTGGGTACTTAGGCGCAATTGCATTACCAATGTTCGGCACTGTATTCAAAACATCATAGTCCATCGATGCCTTTTTTGTCATTATCCAATAAAAATCATATCTTGAATCATACATTAGACTTTCAAAATGGTAAATGGGGGTGGGGAGATGTGAAACACACATCCCTTCTTCTTATTTTAGTATCTGGATCTTCACCACCTATCACATATGTGATTTGGAAGCATAGGCAACCACCTAAAATCCTACACAAATATTTTTGAGCTCTAGTTTCTCCATCATGAGATCGAGCAAAAAAATAGAAAACATATCCATATAGCCATGATCAGTGACTAACAGAAAACCATAAGCAAAAATTTCCTTCACTTCTAGATACTCCAAAGCTGCAACCATATAAATGGGAACCCGTACACCAAGGTGATATGCATATTTTCCTAACATTGGGAAGTGATAAATCCTTCCAATCAGAAATTGTAGGCCATCCTTTTGAGACCTCAAAGCATAATTTGAAGACTTTGATTTCCCTCGACCTTCACTTTGAGTGGCATTAGTCTCTGCTACTATGAGTAGTGGTTGTCATAGCCTTCCTGGCTCTGTCACATGGTTTCCCTTCACACAAGACCAATAGCAAACATGCATTTTGTATCAGAAACCCTTCTTTCCATTGTATCCCTCCAAATCAAACATTTTCCATCAATGCCTTTAAGTTATGATTTGTAATGTGCATACATTCTTTAAAGGTGTATTTTCTAGCATAGTTTTGGGAAATAAAGGCCATATTTTTTTTTTGTTTGCATGAAGTGAAAGAGAAGACTATTTGAACAATATTATATTCTTCTTATAGGAATTTGTATTACAAGTTAGAGAACAATGTTGATGTAAGAAAGTGTTTCAAGAGTTTTTCATAATTTTAATGGATCAATTGCTTATTTGAAGAGAACTCAAAGACGTAGTCTAGGAAGGCTGAACTCCATTATCAACTTGTTCTTATCATATTTCTTATACATATTTTTAGTTTCCAAATTAAACTATATTAGTAAAGTTAAAATAATCTACAATAAGAATATAAAAGTATTTCAAGCTTTAATTCTTAGATCAAGTTTGGTGTCAAAGTAGGTTTGATCTAGGATTGGAAAATAATTGAATGCTTAGTAGATCTAAGTTCAAATGTGGAGGAGGATCACTTGAATATTATAATCCTAATATTGGTATGAGACAAATGTTTCCATGAAAAGTAATGGAACATGAAGATGAAGAAAGCCTCTTTGAGTCTAAAAGGGTGTTTTGACAAGCTTTTCTTAACATGAAAGTGACGGTCGAAGAATTATACAAAGAAAAAAAAATAAAAAGAGAAGGTCCAAGTCAAGTTAAATATGAAGGAGTTGGAGGTGAACCTCCATGAATTCCTCCTCCTCCTTATTCGTCTTCTCCACCTCCATCTCCATCTCAAAAAGGGCAACTAGAAAAGACTGATTCTAAATTGCCTTTATTAAAATTGGATGTGAAATTTGATTTTCCAATGTATAATGGAGAATTTAATGCATAAATGCTAGATAATTGGATTAATCATATTGAATTCGACTAAGGGTTCAAAGAATTGTGGATGAAGAAGCCAAGTTTAGCTAGTTACCATCCAAATTGGAGGCATAAGACTGATTGGTGGGAGAGAAAAGTTCAAGAAGATATTCATATGAAAAATAAAATGGCATCTTATTGGTATGAGTTTATATCTGCATTAAATAAATTATTTTATCCATTAATATATATGCAACAAGAATGAATGAGGAAAAATCTAAGACAAGGTATAGGACAAAACATGTAAGATTATAGTCAAGAGTTCTGAAATATTGATTAAAATTAGGCATTCCTTTGTATACACAAGAAAATCGTTTGAAGTATATTAGTGGGTTGCATAATTATTTGAGACATACTATCTTTATGTTTAATCTAGCTATTTTTAACAAAGTTTGTGTCCAAGCTACTCACATTGAGTAAAGGGGAAAGAATGTCCATGAGAGATTCTTAAAGAGAATAGTTCAACCAATTGTAGGAAAGAACGAAGGAAAGGATAAAGCCAAAAGAACAACATAAGAAGAAACAAGGTGAGAAACCTACATGTTCACATTGCAAAAAGGAATGACATGATGACTCAAAGTGTTGTGAAATTAATCCAGAACACTGAAACCAAATAGGTTTGGGAACAAAAGGGTGATAAGAAGGTCACTAATACAATCCAATAGGATTGTTGGTTAGATTTAGGTGATGGAACCAATATCACGACCACTGGAATACAAGGTATCTCTTCTATTTCTAGTTCTAGCTTTGGTGCTCATTCTTCAAAATATGAAACCATACTAGATGAAAGGAAACAAAGTAAGCTATTTCATATTAGATTCATCTCAAACATACAAAGATTGATACACTTTTGACAGTGGATTGAAAGTTAATATTAGTTTTAAAGAAATTTTTAAGACATTGCAATCGGAAACTAAGCTTCATCCAAAACCAAATCCTTTAGGATGGGTATGTGAAAATGTTAAGTTACAGGTGTCTAAAAAATGCAAAGTTAGATTTTCAATTATATATAATTTCACTAACGAGGTAGAACTTGAAGGATTGCCTACGAAGAGAGAGATACAACATGGATCCAATTGCAACAAGATGCCAATATTCCTAACATTGATATGTACATGTTTTCAATGATTGAGAATGAAGAAATCGAGAAGCAAGTTTAAGAGTTTCTCAAGAAAGGAGGCATTCAAATAAGCAGTTCTCCAAGTGGATCACCCATTGTGTTGGTACCAAAGAAAGATGGTACATGGAGAATGTCTGTGGATTTTTGAGCATTAAGCAAAATCATGATGAAGAACCATTACCCTCTTCCTCATATTGATGATTTGATAAATCAAGTGAAAAATGCAATCTATTTCACTAGGTTAGACTTAAAAAGTGGTTATCATCAAATAATGATTTTTGAAGATGATATTTGGAAAAATGCTTAAAAAAAAAAACAAATGATTTGAATGGTTACTCATGTCTTTTAGGCTTTGTAATTATCCCTCCACTTTCATGTGAGTTATGAATGATGTGTTTGGGGCCTTCATAGATGATTTTCTAATAGTCTACTGAGATGACATAGTAACTTTTAGAAAAAAAAGGTAAGATCATGTAAAGCATGTTAGGAAAGTCTGAGAAGTTTTTAAAAAGGAGAAATTATGTCTAAAGATGTCAAAATGTGAATCTGGTAAAAACATTTTTAGTTTTTCAGGATATATTGTAGGGGTTGGTGAATTGAAACTTTGATCCCTCTAAAGTTGAATCCATCATAAAATCACCTAATCCTCATAATCTAACAAAAGTTAAAAGCTTCTCGGGAGCAGTTCAATATTCAAGGAAGTTCATTGCTAACATTTACTTTATTGCATATTTTTTACATGCTTTGACAAGTGCTAAGTAGATATTTTAGTGAGGAGGAAACCAACAAAAAAACCTTTGAAACTTTCCAAGAGAATATGAGTACAACGCGAGTTATGGAATTTCCATATCTACAAAAACCATTCGAAATTGAAACCAATGCAAGTGATTACACCATGGGTGCAATGTTAATGCAATGAAGGAAACCAATTTATTACCATTTTGAGACCTTATCTGGTGCAATAAGAAATTATTCTATTAATTATATTCTTTGGTTAAGAGTGTGAAGAAGTGGAAACTCTATTATAAAGGAAAAGATAAAATTGTTGATACATATCATTAACTTTTGTAGTATCTTCAATCATAGTCCAAACACCACATTCATGTCATTTCCTATGGATGGGATTCTTGCAACAATTCCATTTGGTCATCAGGTATAAAAAAGTATACAAAACAAAGTTTTTGTTATGCTATCAAGACCCTCTATTATTGCATCCATTGTCTTACAAAATAGTTCTTTAGCTCATGAAAGATATATCAAACAATATGCTAGAGATGAATATATAGAGGATGTATATGAAACACTGATCCATGGTACTCAAGTAGAAGAATCAGATTATCATATTCATGAAAAAGTGCTATATCATCTTGGTAAATTATGTATTCCAAGAGATGAAAGAGTACATGTAATTAGAGAAGCACATACTTCTCTCATTTTTGGTCATTTTAGTGTAGGTAAAATAGTAGCTCAGTTGCAACATTGTCATTATTGGCATTAGTTGAATGAAACTATCTATAAATATGTAAAGGAATGTGTCATGTGTGCTACTAGAAAGTCAAGTAATAAAAAATTGGGTTTGTACATGCCACTTCCTATACCTTCTCATGCATGGGAAAGTGTTTCGATGGATTTTGTATGGGGTCTACCTATGTATAGAAAAGTTCATGATTAATTGTATGTGGTAGTGGATAGATTCAATAAAATATGTGTCTTAATGCCTTGTAAAATGAAAGTGGAAAGAGAGAAGAATACATATATTTTCTTTCAGAACGTTTTGTTTCATTTTAGTTTTCCCACATCCATTGTATTTGATTGACACTCTTACTTCCTTAAGGAGTTTTGGTCAACTTTATGGGGGTTAATGGACACCAAGCTTCAAAAAATCATTGTTTTCCATCCACAAACTGATGGAGAGACAAAAGTGGTCAACATAGTAGTGTTACATCTACTCCAAGGATATTGTAGAAATCCTCCTAAGCTTTTGGATGAGCAGTTGCATTATGTACAACATGCCTATAACCATGCCATACATTCTTCTACACAAAAGTATACTTTTAGGACATGTCATAGATATTTTCCTAAGTCTCCTTTGGACTTATCTTTGGGGAAAGATTCAGTGATGCATGGACATGGTGATGTAAATAAAGCAATAAAGTTCATCTAGAAGATCCATTTGGTTCATCAAGTTGTGTAGGAACAATTGGAAAAGAGCCAATCCAAGTAAAAGTCTAAGCATGACAAGCATCAAGTTGATCATCTTTTCCAAGTCGATGATCATGTTTGTTTATATATCAATAAATAACATCTTAAACGTGAAGGAAATAAATGCAAACCAATCAAGTATGGTCCATTTACAATTTTGGAAAAGATTAGTGACAATGATTTCTAGTTATATTTACCTCCATATATGCGGAAGTATTCAGTGGTGAATGTTAAAAACTTGAAAATATATGAGAATTATATGATTATGGATCAAAGGTGAGAATGTTCAAGTTCCTTCTTTTCATGAATTTTCTCGTAAATATCTCAATCAGTTATGGGAAGATGTTATTCTTGTCACGAAGGGGAGGACTTCATGTGGAGATGATGTGAAATATATTTGTGTGGGTCTAAAATTGAATGCCTATGAATGAAGTATTATGGATGGAAATTGAATAAGTGAAGGAGGTGTACCCTCACTTACTTACTAAATAACATAAAACTTTGGTTTTCCAAAAGCTTCTTAATATGGAGGATTGATCTAGGAGGATTCCCATAATTGATCAAAATTAATGGTCTCAAATGATGAAAAATGGACCATGTTTAAGAGCTCATCAAGATATTTCTAACACAATTTAAACGAGCTCAAAAAAACACTATATGTGGATGTTATGACCTTTAGAAGTTGAAGGAAAAATATGGATGAGACATGGTAAACCAAAAGGAGGACAAGTGGCATACTTAGAGGATGGCACATGCAACACTAGGCATTGGCATGGTACACTCACAAGTTGGCATAACATGATGTTAGGGAAACACATGGCATGATTTACCTAGCTCAGTGGAAGGCTGCCATGTGGCATCATGTGGACCAATAAAAGATTTCCATGTAGCACCATGTGGACCAACAATAGACTACCACATGGCACTATGGACCCACTATAAGTTGCCACATGGACCAAATGCAAAATTCCACATGGCTACCATGTGGCATAACCAAGGGATACCACAGGGGCCAATGATAGGCTTCCACATGGCTGCCATATGGATTTCTAGAAGTGTTACATGGTGCATGCACATCTCGTAATTGGTTGGCATATTTTTTACATGACTAATGTGATAAGTTACGGTGCTTACGATTTTATGGAGGTTATGATATATTAAAATTATATGGAAGATATAATATTTCATAAAATAATATAGTATACCAAAAATGGATATATTATTCCACAAAATCATATAGTATACCAAAAATACATATAATAGCCCACAAAATCGTGTAATGGCCTAAATTTAACTCATGAACTCAACTATATTAATGTTATACCTTACCATTGCGCCAGGGCTTCAAGTTATGATTTGTAATATGAAAAATTTATTTTAAGGTGTATTTTCCAGTAGAGTTTTGGAAATAAAGGTCATAAATCCTTTATGTTTGTAGGAGGTAGATCTAAGAAGAGTAATCCAACAATCTTGTAATCTTCCTAGAAGAATTTTATTGTAAGTTGGAGATCAATATTGATGTAAGAAAGTGTTTGAGGTGCTTTGCATCATTTTAATGGATCAATTCCCTATTTAAAGTGGGCCTGGAGACGTAGTCCAAAAAGGGTGAACTTATCAACTTGTGCTTATGGTATTTCTTATTGTTATTTATTACGCAAATGCATATTTTTAGTTACTCAATTATACTTTATTAATAAAGTTAAAAGAAGCTACAATAAGCATTCAAAAGTATCTCAAGCTTTAATTCTCAAATCACAACAATATTATTGCTAACCTTTTTGTGTTATTAATTTTTTTCATATATTTATAATAATAGCCATTTATTATAAAATATAACTAATATTATAAACAAATTATTAATATGTAAGTACTTTTCTTATTATGACCTATCATAAATTATTTGTCTATTTCATATAGTTATAATATATACAAACTTTTGTCAAAGGAACTTAGCTCAAGTGGTATCGTTCATGATTTGTGTCCCAAGTAGTGTGGGTTCAAGTCTCATAAGACATGTTGGTCCTTGTGGCATTTATGAAATATTGGTTCTACCAGGTGAAATGCACACACACACGATATTAATAATAACAAATTTCTCCTTATAATCCTAATAATAATAACTATACATCTTATTAATAACCTAATGCTAATAACATAACTATATATACCAATGATAATAATAAAATAACTTAATAATAAAATTTTAAAAACACACAATATTAATAATAAAAAATTCTCTTTAATTCATATAATTAATAACTTACATCTATTATAACCAAATGCAATATGGAATCTATTACTAATATAATACATAAAATAATTAATAATACATTTTAATATTAATATTAAATTATATCCTATTAATTATAACTTTAACACCATTCTATCATTTAAAAACAAACATATACTAATTCTAAACTAACTAACAACAACAACAAGAGAAGAATAATAATAATAATAATAACAACAATAAAAACCTAATAATAATAATAATATAGTCATTATTAACAATAATAACATAAGGGGGTGGCAAAAGGGGAAGGATTCTTTTCAATCCCAATGGAGAACAATAAATCAAGTTAATGTGTGGACTAGGTCAACAATCGAACAATCTCGCTAAGATGTATGACCTCTTTCTTGGCTTGTAGCTTGCCAAAGAATGCACCAACTCATCCATTTTCATTTTAGGGTACTCCCTCATCATAAGTCAACTCCTCCACTTAGGCTCTTGTTAATTTTTTGTAGTGCAACATTGTTCTTTGCTATGATAGTTGCATTTCATCATTAATACATTAAACTCACCCCATATCATCATTACATTATTCATATCTACGTCATTATACATCAACATAGGAAATTACATAGGAAGAAACAACATCACCATATTCATCAATGCAGCGGAATATAAAATGAATAGTAGAAGAAATCATGCACACACATAGAGACATTGGGATTGGTTCGAGACCAGGGCAGAAAACCCTTGCAAATCTTCTTCTTCCTATATCGTCATCAAATGATGCAACAAAAGATAGTACAATGATCCATAACTTTAGCAAAAAAGTAATGATATCTATGAAAAGTATCTAATCATGTTGGGAATTAGAACCCTCATACTTATGGTTGTAATGTGTTGTCACAAACTGATGTCAAATGTTGTATATTATTGTCACTATGTCAAACACTTCTCAGTATTGTTGTCACTATCAATGAGCCTAATACATATGTTTGTAGCGGAAACTAACAAATTAGATCTATAGATATACAAATTTGTATAATAATAGAGAGAAACCGAGATTTACCTAATCACTAAAGTCAACTGAAGCCAAGATGTCAAACCCTAAATCTGAACTTGGGTCTCTCTCATCCAAACTATCTGTGTGAGATTGAAACACTTCGGTCGCTCTCTTGAATACTGTATGGAAGTGAATGTGATTGAAGATTCACTCTCAGGAAGCTTTCATGAGTGTGAAAGTGGCATAATACTGCTAAAACCTAGAGTCACTCCCTTACTGTTGTTGTGTGAGCGGCTCTGATGTCCTGGTCCCTCCTAGGACTACTTTGTACGAGCGACTAGGGATCGGAACCTTATGATCTTCCTATGAACCTAGAGTTTCTCCCATAAGCCTTTGTGCCAGTGTCCAAGGGTTGATAATCTCTCTCATAGGATTATGTGCCAAAGAATAGGGATCACAATGCCTTGTTTTGTGCCAACAACCGAGATTTAGGAGACCTAACCTAGAGTGAACCTTTTTCTTGTGATTTCAAACCCTTAAGCGAACTCCTTCTGTCAAACCTGTGCAAACCAAGACAAAAGAGAAGAGAAGATGTGTCCAAATTATCTTGAGGTCTCTTCTATTTATAGGTTTTCTTGAGGGTTCACTTGGGTTTAAGACTAACCCAGGTAGTTACTCATGTGGTTAGGGCCAACCCATTCCATAATAAATGTGTGAATAAAATGATTCATAACTCAACTTCCACTTAACCAAATTGGGTGATCTTTAGGTCGATTTTGGTCCTTGTGAAAAGAGGAATCTAATGAAATCATTATCTCGTTAATTTGATCTTTCCAAGGTGGAATTTTACCACAGTTGCAAAAATTAACACTCCCTCTCAACTAGGGATAATTCCACTTGCCAATCTCTATCCATCGATTAATATGCCATTCTAGAGTATTTAAGTGTCATCACAAATCATCTCTGTCATTTAGTCATCATGCCATGTAAATATCAAGTGTCTCATCATCACAAATCATCATTGTACATCTCGATCTATATTTTTCTTATTCATACTTATCTCTTGATTGTTCCTACTCGTATGTTGAACATTCTTGGATCTAGATGAAGAAGAATTTGTTACTGGAGGGGAGATCAAGCTACTACCTCTATCCATCAATTTTCTATCTAGAATCTCTGTCAGCAAGCTACTACTTGGATCATCATCAACAATTTTCATCAGAGAGTATATCATCAGGGAGCACATCTAAACCTAGAATCACAGTGAGGAGTAATATCTTCCACCCATACCGAGAAAAAGGATAACTCATCACATAGGGGAGTAAAGCATTGACCCTAGATCACATGGGGGAGTACACCCTCAACCCTAGAATTTGAATCAGGAGCTTTACCCTCAAACCAGAATTTCATCAAGGAGCTTTACCCTCAACCTGAAATCGTATTTCCTACTGATATTCCCAATAATGATTCTCAGTATTCATGTGGTAGAACACCTACATCATATCACCTTGGGTTGTAAACCCCAACCACACCGTAAAATCCTTGGCCAAATGAGGAGTAAAATTCCCAACAAGTCCTACTTATGGGTATGATGCCAACCAGGGTATACTCTACAAAGACTAGAAAGGGGAGTAAAACCCTCAACCCTATGGGTAACAAATAGGGGTAACGCTGTATTTTCCAAAGTTCCCTGAACCCCAAGAGCTCTTATCCCTCAATTCCTCACCTTGGTAGCTCAAACAAGGGAGAAGAGTTGGATCAGTGTTCTCGATCAGCGTTGTTGTCACCATACTCAAATATGATATCTGATTGTCTCAATAGAAGTTGTTTCCCTGTTCATACAGAACATTAAATCAAATATCATTTCAGATCATAAATAAACATATAGATCACAAAAGGATACCATAATCATCCACCGTCTCAAGGAGGCGCCAATCCGCAAGCTTGGGTTTGTTTCGAACAACTGCATTGTCTCAATATATGAGAGAGTAACAATCCCAACTATGTATATATGGGACTCTTAGCCACCGTAATGAACATGCCATATCCATATCATGCTCAGACAACTCTCTAAGGAGATTTTTCATCCTGCCTCTTAAATAGCCATGCTAGCAACATCACGATCGAATTTGGTCATGCTATGGACCTCTCATCCAAGATATCATGGAAGATCTTATACTAGAGCAGCATCAAAATGTGCTTATCAAGAATAATCTCAAATATTAGCAATACATCTATGCATACACATATCATAGGAGACATATCTCATTCTCAAAATATACCACCTCACGCGGATATCAAAGCATGCTCAGTGGTAACTTTATGTAAGTGAAGTATCTCAACCATGAATTTATTCAGGTTCTATGCACATTATATCTATATGAATATTAAAAAATGGAACATCAATGCTTCAATCGCCGGATGTCATGTCAAGTTCAATAACATCTTGAAATTCAAATTATAGTACCCAAGGATTAGTAAAAAATATTTTCCAATAGCTTTGCAATATGGAATTTCTTTCCCAATTTTCAGAAATCGATTCATCATGCCATGATACATCATTTCGGGCTTTTGTAAGCCATCTCCCTCTGACTGGGGATCTACATCATTAATATTAATTCATGTAAGAAACTTGTCTCTACTAGATTCATGCAATAAAAAATATGTTAGATCATAAACATATGGCTATCAACATCATGACATCAATATTTCATCAAAGGTTAGACTCAAAGTAGAAGATAGATGCAGCATCATATCCCAAAGATTATGAACACAATATCATTTTCTATCAAGTCACTCCATCAAGTTACTGTATCCAGTTTAACCATATGCTATCAAGACAAGACCACGGGTAGTAAGAGGTCTAGAATATCAATTCTACACTTATACCTATCACATCAAGGTTATCATGCTCTTCATGACCAATGAGATCAAATTAGGTCATTCAATAAAATTTTACCAAAACAATAATAGTGTCAATATCTCTTTCCATATGATTTTATCATGCTTATCACAAGTATTACCAATAGACTCATGTATAGGAGTCAAGGTGCTAGCCCTCTTTTCTAGAGCCTAATGCTTTTCTAGAGCCAAGGTGCTATCCTTCTTTATAGGATCAAGATATCCAACAAATAGATCACAAATTTTAGCCAAATATCAAGTGAAACAATGTATCAACATTAGATAGCTTCATAAGGTTCAAGAAGATCAAAATTTCAACACTAGGAGCAACATGTATGAGCCATTAAAGAAGGAGACATTCTCATCATACCTTAGGGCTTACCGAGCCAATAACTAAAACAAGCCATCCATACCTTGTGGTATTAACTGCGAACCTTTTCATTATACATAGGCCGCTTGAAGCACTTTGTCATATTTTCATTAAATACCCCTTTGTCTCTTTCGAGATCTGCATCTCAATATGATCCTCAAGTAGGATCTACTCGTCACATCTCATCAAGGAGGTTAGAAACATCCATATACTCAAAGACAAAAACAAGAAGTACAAGCAATAAACATAATTATCGGATCTAACAAGTAAGATGCATCATAAGTCAAGAAATACTTAACTTCAATGAGAGGTGATCTTCTCCCCCTTGAACAAATCTTCAAGAGCCATCAATGTCCAACCAAATCTTCTAGGGATTATCCCACCTAGTGATTCATACATAAAATATCGTGTCTTTTCCATAAGCTAGAGTTTTCTCTCCTCCATAAAACCCTAATCATCAAGATTCCTAGGGTTTTATTAAAACCCTAGAATTATTTTAGGTCTCCACCATCCTATTTATGCTTCCATTAAAGGTGTCATCATCGGGGTGATCTCCATGGATTTTCTTCAACCCAACTCTGATACCATGTTAATTTTTCATAGGGTGACATTGTTCTTTGCTATGGTAGTTGCATTTCATCATTAATACATAAAGATCACACCATATCATCATTACATTATTGAGATCTACACATTATACATCAAAATATGTAATTAAATAAGAAGAAACAACATCACCATCTTCATCAATGTAGTGCAATATAGAAGGAACAATAGAAGAAAGCATGCACACACATAGAGACACCAGAACTCGTCTAAGACCAGGGAAGAACCCACTATGGGGAAAACCCTTGCAAATATTCTTCTTCTTAGATCATCATCAAATGATGTAGTAAAAGAGAGTACAATGATCCATAACTTTAGAAAAACAAAAATTATATCTATGAAATAGATCTAATAATGTTAGGAATTAGAATCCTCATACTAATGGTTGTAATGTTTTGTCACAAATTGACGTCAACTGTTGTATATTATTGTCATTGTGTCAAACACTTCTAAGTATTTTTGTCACTATCAATGAGCCCAATACATATGTTTGTAGCGGAATCTACCTGTTCATTGAAGTCAATTGAAACCAAGATGTCAAACCCTAGATCTGAACTCAAGTTTCTCTCATCTAAATTGTTTGTGTGCGACCGAAACTCCTAGGTTGCTCTCTTGAATATTGTATGAAAGTGACTGTGACTGAAGAGTTTCTCTCAAGAAGCTTCCATGTGTGTGACTGTGATATAATACTACTAAAACCCAAAGTCACTCCATTACTTTTGTTGTGCAAGTGACCTTGATGTCATGGTCACTCCTAGGACTACTCTGTGTGAGTGACCAGAACCTTCCGATCTTCCTTTGAACCCAAAGTCACTCCCATAAGCCTTTGTGCTAGTGTCCAAGGGTCTATAGTCACTTTCATAGGATTATGTCCCAGAGTCCAAGGCTATATAGTCACATTCATAGGATTATGTGCCAGCATCTAGGGACTAGAATGCCCTGTTTTGTGCTTGCAACAGAGATCCATAACACCCTAACCTAGAGCGAACCTTTCGCTTGTGATTTCAGACCCTTGAGCGAACTCCTTCCGTCAAACCTATGTGAAAAAAGAAAAAAGAGAAGAGAAGATGTGTCCAAATGATCTTGAGGTCTCTTCTATTTATAGGTTTTCTTGAGGGTTCACTTGGGGTTAAGATTGACCCAAGCAGTTACTCATGTGGTTAGGGCCGACCCATTCCATAATACGTATGTGAATAAAATAATTCATAACTCAACTTCTGCTTAACCAAATTAGGTGATCTTTAGGTCAATTTTGGTTCTCGTGAAAAGAGGAATATAATGAATCATTATCTTGGTCATTTGAGCTATCCAAGGTAGAATTTCACCGTAGTTGCAAAAATTAACAAATCTCTCCCTGAGAACAATCTTCTCTCTTAGGTTCTTAGAAGAATTTACTAAATTTCTTGAATACTTCATACGCACTTCTTCCATATCCTCCGAAATCAAAACCAAGAATTATATGCTCAAGAAAATATTACTTTCCAATTGGACTAGGGCTAATATAGGTTAATAACTGCCTAGAATGGAAGGCCATTCCATGAAATCTAAAAACACGTTAGTTGGTTCCCTTACAGACATTAGAAATCAAGATGACACATTGGTTGGGGACACTCAAAAAAGAGATGTCAGATGTGAAATCCCCTTCATCACTCCTCTAAAGAGATTTCCTTTGAATGACATGACGTGATCTCCATGCAACATCACCTTAACATCCTTCTCCTTAAGGTGGCTATTCTCTTTATTGGAGGCAAAGTGTAACAACCCTAGTTAAAAATCCATGTAAAAAATAATAACCAAGGTCATGGGACTCATATTCCAAGTTTAATGTTGGGAAAAACATCCAAGTGGGTGTTCATTTGGTTTATTATGGCTAAGGTATATTGGAAAAGGAAATGGCAAAGGCTTTGGAAAGGAAAGAGGAATTAATTGGCATTTTATTTATGAAAATAATGGAATAGGACAAAAGGAAGGTGAAAGGTCACAGGTTGAATGTGAGGAGGAAAATGAATGAAAATAATGGAAAATTGAAGAAATTAGAGGCCACATTAATAAAAAGGCTTATGAGGATCAGTTGGGAGACTTTTTCCAGTTCAGTTTTGAAACTCTCCCTCTCTACTCTCCCTCTCTCACTCTTGGACAGTTAGAGCATTCTTGGAGCACTCTAGAATTGAATCAAGAAAATAAAAGTAAGAGAAAAGATGGCAAATGGAAACAACGATCAAGCAAGTAAGAGAAAAATCAAGCAACTATAGTGGGATTACTTGTAGGTATCGATTTTCATGTGTGATTTCCTTGCTAGATTTGGAACGCATGGTACATGCATGTGTGATTTTCTTGCTAGATTTGGCAGGCATGGTACATCCATGTGTGTTATTTCATTCTCTTTCTCTCATTAGTATTGGTATTAGGAGGTGTGATAGTGGTTTTCAACCTTACCTTTCCATTTCCGGATAGGCATGGGGTGATCGGGTTCTCTTTTACTTGGTTGAGTTGGATTGCCTGGATGGTTTTGAAACTGAGTGGGGTGTTCTTTGAAGAATAACACAAGGTCTAAGAATCCCTGGACCAGAGAAGGTGGGATTATGGTAAATCCATATTTTGTGTACATCGATAGGCCTAGGAATCCTCGATCGGTGAATGGTGGGATATACAGTAAAGTCTAGAGGTGGATGCCCTCTATTAGGCCTAAGAATCCTCGACTAGTGAATGACAGGATATATGGTAAAGATTAGAGGGTGGAGTCTCGATTAGGCCTAGGAATCCTCGACCAATGAATGGTTCGATATATGGTAAAGCCTAGAGACTAGGAGACAAACAAATTCCTCACGTTGTGAGTGAAGAGATGCAAAGGCATCCAAGCTTGTGTAGGCCTAGTGATCTATGAATCGGTATATGGGGGGATTATGGTAAAGCCTAGTATTGTATATTTATTGTTTGGGCCTAAGAATCCCTTGGTGGATTGTGGTAAATCCTAAGGAAGCCCTGGTTGGTTTTGTTGTGATTCCCACACTCATGCTTGGAATATGACACATGGGTGATTGGCTGAAAGAAAGATTTGGCTCAACCCAATCTATGGTCGGGTGGTTCATGGAAGTCCCTGACTTGGTTGGCATATGTATTAATTAATAAGAGTTCCTTCTCCTTTGGTATTTCATGTGTAAATGTACTTGTTCATATGTGGTTTTAAGGTTGTTATATCCTTGTTATTTCTATTGATTATATGCTGGTTATGAGTATGGTTAATCAAAGACTTAATGTATGGCTTTTATCATGTTTTGATTAGAAAATGAATGAAAAATGAATAAATGACCTAATATATGATAATGCATCTATCGTGATAAGGAATCAATCCTACTTGATGATTCTCAGATAAGTATGAGACCCTTATGCCCACATCTGTTGTTATGACTTGTAGATTACATATTTGTGACATGTTTGACGAAATACCTATCATGGCTAGTAGGGGTCAAATCAAGTACTTGTACCAATTACTACATTAGTAGCCTTATTCCATTGTTATTATTCATTTATAGGAGTTTCATGAAGTTATAGGAAGTGGCCTGAGACCTAGCCCTAAAAAGTGGCTCAAAATTGAAGGACATTGGCTTAGAACTACCTGGAAGAGGCCACAATTGCTAACATGCCTTATTGTGGGAGTGACTGGAAGGCCTTAGTCACATGCTTGTATTTTCATGGGAGAAATTGACTATCCATATTAGCAAAATGACAAGTTGTCTCAGTGGTTTAGCACCTAGAAGGGTTTGTTGCCTCCTGAAGGGTCTGTAGCTCTTGAGGAAGGTTAGATTGGTTTTTTTTTGTCAGATCCACTTCCTTAACTGTACATGGGAATTTGAATCGCATCATAATAGCCTCTCGTTGAATGTCTACCTCAGTGGACCAGTTAGCTTGGGTAAATGTGGGAGGAGGTTATTATAGGCTGGTATCAAAGTGTGTTCAATTCTCTTTGGGTGATGTCTGGTTTTTTTTCTCTTTGGGTGTTATATGATAATACAGAATGGTATCAAAGCATGGTTCACCCCTTGGATTGGATGGCCGAGGTGTGTTTTTCATAAATACATGTTGGTTGCATATGTGTTACTTATGCTTGGGGTTTATGTGCTTGTTATGTATGCATGGCAATGGTAATTGTTACCATTGTGTCATCATGTAGAGGTTGATGATGTTGTTGTTGGGATGTGGTTGTTGTGAATTCATGTCACTTGTATATGCATTTGATATGCATGCCAATGTCTATATGTTCTTATGCATGCATTATCATGGTTATGGTTATGCATGCATAGTAGGTCAAAACTGCATCGTGATAGTCAATATTGCATTTTATGTCATCATGATGTTGTTGGTATGTTACGATGCTAATGTGTTGGATGAGATAGAGTAGGAGATGCATATCATCAAAGCGAGGTTGAGGCACTAGACTTTGGGGTAAGACGGTATTGTATGATTGACACGTAGGTATGTTGGTTAATAGTTGTTATAAGCATTAGGTTATGTACATGTCTATTAGTCTATGGTTTTGTGATTACTTGTATGATAGATGTTAGTTAATCAATGTGATTGCATAATGCATGTACATGTGTCAGTTACTTATGAAGGATAGTAACTTGTTGTTATATGTATTATGGTATGTGTTGTCACTCACTGCTAAATGTGTTTTCAATTTCCCGAAGTGAAAAAGAGTGGTGAAGTTTGAAGCCATATTCTAAGAAATATAAGCTCTCAAAGATAAATTGGACCCTCTCCATTGGATAGTGCTTAGAATAAGCTTTCCAACAGTATGTGGAAGTCCAAAAATGGAATTCTAGATCAAAAGTTAGAGAAAATTGAAGTTTCCCATTAAAAGCTAGAAAACAAAGAGAAAACGACCAAGGGTAAAGTCCCGACATATCGGAGGTCCTGACTCATCGCATATCGCAATCAGAGTTTTCTAAAAGTAGCAGCAGGGGAGGGCAATGAAAAGTAGTGATCATTGATCATCGATTATCGAAGATCGGAGGTCCAGAAGCGTATCGAAAATCACAGATCGGGGGTTCCAACAATCCCACATATCGGTGATCGCAAATGACAGAGGTCCAAGGTATGCGAGGATATTGTAGACCGCAAATTGGAGGATCAAGCAGTACAACATATATGAGGTTCCAGGGACATGGGATGTCGGCGATCACAACAGTGCAAGATTAGCATATCACAATTGCCGATAAAACAAATTATACCCTTCCAAAGTTTCAATTGCAATTAAAAATGTCGAGATTTAAGATGATAGTGAAAATCACCAGGAAAGGCCGAAAACCTTTAACAAAGGAAATCAATGCAAAATGAGGGGTAGGCGGGCCTTTTTCTCTCTCCTCTAGGAGGCCATGTGGCAGAATATTATTGGATCCCGTAAAGAAACGGTGACATTGATGTCAACATGACGTGGTAGTACGAAGGACACGTGGCATTAGATCTAGCATTTTCAAGGGTTCGAAGAGGGAATATCTGGGTGACATGTGTAACCACTCAAGAAGTGCCACGTGGTAGTGATGACATCACATATTCAATTGCAAATCGGAGGTTGAGGCTTATTGGCACTTTGTAACGCAGTGCACACATGGGAAAGTGTGATAAAGGGGATTCGATGTGGGGGTTGGTCTGCAGTCACAAAGGCATATAAAGCCAAAGGTGGAGCTGGAGGCTGAGAATTAATGGGCTATCGCAAATCCGAGATCACAAACATGTTGCGGTACAATATAAAAACTCCAACTCAAATTCGTTGATAAAGGGGCTAGCGCACAGTCACATAAAGAGATAAAAGAACCAAGGGCTAAGCATGGAGGGGGATCAACGATCACATAAAGGTCTGAAGAACCAAGGGCTAAGCACTAAAGGGCTATTGCAATAGGAGATCACAAACAAGTTGCAATTCCAATATAAAAACCCAGATTGCAATCCGTCGATCGAGGAGCTTCAATTTTTGGCCAAGCACCTAGTCATAGCCTCCATTCATATAAGAAGAAAGGAAAAAAGGGGCTAACCCAAAGGGGGCCAAAGGATATCGAGACTCATTGTTTTGTAACACCTCTTAGCATAAAATTTTGGATACAATGATGCCTCGATAGTTTGGTACAAATATTTGAAGGCATATGGGTTGGAAGCTGAGGCATTGATTGAGGGCATGGTGTAGCAGTAAATCAGTATGGGTACTCAAGAAGACTTAATGCCTTAGCCTGGAGATCCACTCGGTCATAAACGTAAAGGACTGCCAAGACAAACTCATCTTCTACTCTATAACAGGAAACCATAGTTGATCGGTATCAACTCCAAAGAGTGGTGAAGTCAGGTAGTTAAGATGAAAGACACTGGAACCGACAAAGTAGCAGGAGAAGCGCGCTAAGGAAAAGATGTCGCCTAATCAAGGGAAATCTCAGAAATAGAAGAGGGATACTTCCTCCATCGTCTTTATGTTTTCCCTTTTTCTATTAATTTGTAATTTATGTTTATTTTCAACAAGGGAATCAAATCCTTAGAAATCATTTTGGGCAGTAGAGCCATCACAGGCCAAGGCATCTAGTCAATCAGACAGCTGGCCCTTGGCTAAGATATTTTGTAAATGTGGATTAAAATCCCCCCTTCTCTGTATAAATAAGGGGGAGAAACACTTAATATAGGTTTCCTAAATTCTGCACCTAAGTGGTCCAAATTATTTGATTCCATTTTGGTTCTAAATGCTTGTTCATGAGGGACTTGAGAGGTAGATTGCTAAATGTAAATGGACTGGTGAATGGGACTCATTTTCTAGATTAATGAAAATTCTTGGTGATTCCAATCATGGAAATGCATAACATATTTTCCCCTCTATAAATCTCATTCCATATATGTTTTTCTTTCTCTAAAATAGTGTGATGAAGCTATAGGTTTCACACTTGTTCATGATTGTATATTTGTTACTAAAGTAGCAAAAATATGTGTGTTAGCTACAGATTTACTTAAGTACCTATAATGTGCACATATTTACTTATGCATTTGGTGAAAAATATGCCCATGAGGGATATGCCCTGAAACCATGACTAGCGCTCCACTTCTTCCACTCTCTCATCTCCTACCTCTTCCATATTTCTGCTGGAACATTGTGGCTTAGGATCTTGCATTGCAATCATCCCTACACACCAATTTCCCTCCCACCCTTCCTCCTCTTCACTTTATGGCAATGTCAATATTAAGCTTCCTGTTGTTGTGTGTTGGCCACCAGAACCAGAAATGTCTCTTTGAGGTTGGCCCAGTTTACCCCATGAACATTTGGATCCATGTATTGGCTTGAGTTTACCTTAATGAAGGCCTATTTAACCAAGCTCCCTTTATTATCTTTTTAATTAGGTGACAATTGGAATGTTGCAGAAACCCCTCACTAATATTCTTCCATTCACTCCTCTATTTAAGATGTCCTAGGCACTGGTCTATAATCAACCCCAGGGGTTGTCTCTAGGAATATTTATATGTCTCCCAAAGTACTTGTGCTATGGGTGTTGTTAGTGTCAGTCTTTCCAGCCTTCCTCCAGTGATCAAATGTGCTCTTACAAAGTGATTTTGAAGTGTCAAGGTCAAATTTTGTCATTTCAGTGAGTCTTCAAGCAAAATTTGGTCACTAGGCATTAGGTCTAGGGTTTGCTCTCACTCTTTTCAAAGTTGCCCAAATTCCAATCTATGTCACTATTCAGCTGAGTCTATCATCATTCAAAGGGTTTTCATCATCATTGTCAAGTTCCATAGGGTCATTTTACAAAGCTTATCCATGCTTCAGTTGTGCCTAGGAAGGTTCATTTCCCTCTCCTAGGGTTTTTGGAGGCAATTTCTCTTGGACGGTCAAATCAATGGCAAAACTTGTTTCCTGATGTTCATACCCTTCCCTATCCTTAATGTACCTATCAAGCACTTCCCAACACTCAGATCCCCCAAAATCCTCATTTTTGCACAAACCCTAGTTTCTTGCTACAACCTGGCAATTTTCTAGGTTGGGCCTGTGTTTTGCCCTTTTGGACCCCTTCCCCTCAATCAATCTCTAAGATTCCATTTTCCCCTGCTTCCTAACATCCCTCCCTACTCCCAAAAATTTCCTCAATAATTTAGAAGCCCCTTACCCCTTCATTTTGCTTCATTTCGACCAAAACCCTTGTTCCACACATCGGGATAAGTTTCACTAAAATGATTTTTTCTGAGCAATCAAAGATGATTTTTTCAAAACTAAGAGAGGTTTTTGTCCACAGCATGCCAAGGAAGAGAAAACTCCTTCACTTTTTGCACAGGTGTCATGGTTTTAAAGAAATGTCAAAAATAACGGCGAGAACGAAGGTGCTCCAAGGACAGCTGGCCAAAGCACAAAAACGAAGGAAAACGCCCGATCCACTCCAAATTTTGGCCAAAGCCTCTTTGACTGAGCATGGTACTTGATTGGGGACTCCCAGCCCAAATTTCAATAAATTTGGAGAAAATTTTGTCATTTGTGATTTTTTTGGCAATTTACAGGTTTTTGTTCATTAACGGGTCTCACCCCCGGTGAGACCCTTCGTCCCGGCAACTCCATTTGACAAAAAATCCGCATTTCTAGATTTTTCATGCAAATTTACATATGCACATGGATGGACTTGAGATTTTGTGAAGTTTTGGGCCTCCAAAAAGTCAAAAAACATGCAAAATTTGACTTTCTGCCACCTTTTTGAACTGCAGAAAGCTGTCTTGGGAGAATTGATGTTTGACAGGGAAAATTAACTCCAAATTCAAAAATTCCAGTTGGGTTAGAAATTAGACTCACATACCTTTCCAAAAAGCCTACTCTTGCCCAATTTTTCCACCTTAAAGTGCCCAAAACATGGCTCCAAAGGGGAGCAACATGTCAGGCAGAATTGCCCAGAAATGCACTGTACAGCCCAGAAAACGCAGATTTGACTCAGTTTGACTTTTTTAGGTGAATGATGATTCTCTTTGATGTAATTATGGTAATTTTATGACACTTTTGCTCTTATGTATCTCTTCTAGAAGATTCATTCATGAAATAGGTGAAAATTAAATGAATGAATTGGTTTCCAAGTTTATAGAGGCAAGTTGTTATGATTGCCTAGTTTGTAGTGCTAAGTTTAGAAGTGGTTGAAACAACTCCTAGGATAGTGAGCTCGACCCCTAGAGGCAGGGAAAGAGGTTAGATAATCTATATTAGTACTTTCATACTCATTTTCACGGTTGGACTCTTGAGGGAGAAGCTACCATTGTATTATTTCACTGTATCTCTGCAATTTTTGGCTAAGGAAGACCAGGGTTTTGCAGTCCTCTTTGGGATTCTTGTGGACTCATGTGTTGATGGTGTGTTTCTCAATGTTCTTGTAAGCTTTGTTATGTGATTCATTTCCTTTCTTTACTTCTGCACATTAAACAAATGAAGTGTTAAAGTAAGAATTCATGCTTGCCATGCTCTGCTTTTAAGTTTGTTTAATTTCAATGTTTTCTACTGTTTAAGGAGAATTAAAAGTTATTTTTTGCTCTCCTTAGCTCTCTTCCTTTCATTCCTGACCATTCACTTCAATCAAAGGCATCAATACTGTCTCCTACCTCGCCCCAAAGAACCCCCTGCAGAAACTGTGTCCAATCCCCGCACCCAGAATTTGTCATCCCCTCAATTTGCAACCAAAAACCCCAAATCAACTCTTTGATCAGTTTACTAGCCTAATATCAGCGTTACCTTATTGGTCATCTCATCTATTGAAGATTTTACGAGATAGACCGGAGAGAGCCTTCTCCTGCCCCGTAGGGCTAGCTACGAGGCTAAATGGTTTGATGTAGCCTGGAGGTTTACCTTTCTCAGCCTGAGGTGAAATTTCAAGTGCTAACACCATGCTGCAGGGAAGCTATGTGAAAACACATCAATAAAAGGATGGAAAATGTGACCTCTTCAGAATTTACCACATCCAATACCCTTTTGACAAAAGAATTTATTGTCCTCACTACACTTCTTACTTTGTACATAACCCATCATCAGTAAATTCCATGAGACTATGCCTCTTTGAGACATGCCCTCAAAATCAGTGTGAGAAATATCGACAATTCCACAATTGGTGAATATATCTATTAGTGCATTCCCCACAAAATAATGCCCCTTCAACCTTTTCTTATATAAACATGGACTTCCTGACCTTCTTGTGGGACTAATAGATCGGCATATTCAGGGAGAATACTTGCAAAGTTCATAGAGTTGGGCTTCAATCCTATAATGTATAAATGATGAAAGAGATTCAAAGCTTCACGATGGAGACCATTTTGCACATGTGCAGCAATCATGGCGCTCCATAACGCTATCTCTATTACAAACATTTGTGGAAGAACTTGTGTGCAACTTCATTTTTATCCAAACTTGGAATACAGCTTCTACATGGCCCATTGTGTCCCATTGTGGAAATATAGCAGCATAAATCAGGATTGGCTCTGTGTTGCTCATGTGCTATGATTTTGAATTCAGTGTAGCATAATTGATATTTCATAGACTACCTCTTGTTTATGCAAACTGATTTCTATAATTTTCAACTAGAGTTTTTATCGATGATGATTCAGAGAATATAAGAGCATCAAAGAACTCTCCATGATATTTTGTACTCCAAAATACATCGAAGAGTACAAAACTAAAATCAAATTCAATCACATAGTTATTGACAAAATATTCTTTAGCTCTTTTAGAGTGTAAGTAAAGCCACAATTTTCTATCTCCATAAAATTGCACACAAGGATCACACTCATAATGCAAGCGATCCAATATCCACTAACAACCTTATTAACTTGTGCATTTGATACATCTTCTACAATGTATTGAGAATCCCTGATGAGTGTACAAACATCTGCCCTTGTGCCGATGCTCCCAGGAAATCTAGCAGCTGCATCTCTCACAAGGCATAATATTGTCACATGAAGGGGCCTATTAGGCTTCAACATAAAATGGTCTTGAGCCTTTGAGGTAGGTTTGCCACCACATCTCCTCAGTGGAGTAGCAATTGCCTTACACCCATCTACAACAGTGTAAGAGAAGGCCCTGTTAGGAATAGAGTATCGAAGAACTTCTTCTCTATGGAAATAAGCTCTCATATCAACAGAACTTGGGGTGATAGTGACTGAACTTTTCTAAGCTCTCAAGTCCTGAAATCTTTCCTTTTCATCTATACATGTTGGCATTGATGGTGGTGGTGGGGTAGGCAGAAGAATAATCTATTGAAGAGTTTCTTACCCATTTTTCATCCAATTTGCAAATGCTTCCACTAATTTTAAAATCATCTTCTGAGAAATGTACCATGCTTCTAGAGAACTCTGGACTTCCATGGACTCATGCCTTGGGGAGAAGGATACGATCATACCACTAGACCAATCCATGACCAACTCCTAGTATATTTATCATAGACTGCAAGGGGCTTCCAACCCTTGATTCATGGAAGTGTTGTCTTTGAAGCAAAATTTGCTACCATATCAACTCCCAAAGGATGCACAAGAGGGCTTCCAATACCATGCATGCACCTATACTTATAGATTAAAATTTTGTATCAAACCCAAAGCAATTTTCTTCCATGGGCCATTAGTCATACATCTCCTCCACGTCAAAACATGAGCATATCTCTCCTCTCCTAAAAACATATGTGTACTTTCTAAAGTTAATTGTAGGATGGGTATGCAAATGGAAAATGTATGCTTCAGTTTGTTGACTGATAGGTATGAAAATGTCCACTCTTTTGAGCTATTGTTGTCCCCTAAGGCCCCTTCAATTCTTAAGATGAAATTTTGAGATCAGGCCTTGTCATTCACTATAGCTTCAAGATCACAACACGACTTAAGTCGTTGAATATGCTTGACAACTTCTGGTAAAGTATATTTATTTGATTCTTTATTGTTGTGTTTAATATGGAACCTAATGGTGCCTTTACCAAAACACCACATTCCCGCAATAGCTTTAAACATAGATATTTTATTGCTTCCATTTGGGCTCATTATCAATGAGTAATCTCCTTTAGTGTTCCCTAATGACAAGCCTTCAATAAGAGTCATAGTGCACTATGGTGTTTGTATTGTTAAAAGTTTTATGCAAACTTCAAAAGCATTAGCTCCATTGCATTGATCAATCTCCAAGCAAGCTCCCTTTGGTTTAGAGTTTTCTACCAATAGGCTATTGATTTGGTCCATAATATCATCGCACTTTCCTAAGCAATCCATGACATATAACTGGTGTACAATTAGCGATAAATCCCCTAACACATGATTGGGAACAAAATAGGATTTATTTGTTACTCCGAATTCAATTTTTTGCCAGTGAAACATATGGGAGCCACAACATCTGTGGGTAAAGGAATTACATCTTCGACCCTTAGAATATCAACAGGAAATAAATACCTCCCATGTTGTCTTGTCCATACCCACCATGTTTGCTTGGAAAGGAGCATGGGGCCTCTCGGATCAAAGAGACATGGCCATTTTAGATTTTGAGAATAAGATAAAGGACAATGCTTACTATCTCCAAGGATAAACTGAAGTCTTCTAGATACAACATCATTATGAGTGATTAACATTCCAAGGTAGCATTCCAGATAAATATCACTTCCCACAAAATCCAATATTGGAGGTACTTTATCTGTCTCAACCCCTGGATTTGGTTCCATCAGAATGTAGTTCGATGCAACAATTGTATCTCCAGATGGCAAGTTATTAAATCCTAGCTGCCCGATGCTAAATAAGCTTTTTAGTAGGATTAAATCCATGCCTTTTTGCTTTGGGGAAATTCTATAGATCATGTATTTTCCCATTCAAGAAAAATTCCCTCTAGGTATAGATTTTTTCAAGATCACTATCCACTGTGTCCTTGCTCCCATCAAATATGTGTTTCAAAGCTTCAACTGCATCTGAATAAACTACTTTCAAGTTTGCTTTTGTCTCTCCAATTGGATGTATTATCTTCAATTTTTCTAGTATTCTTAACTTTCTTTTTATCTTCTGCTTCAAGTTCTTGCATTTTAAGTTCGTAATTTCTCCTTCCTTTCTTTGATAATAGGCACACTTCCATTTGGCATGCTCTAATATGTTTGCAAAGTCTCAATCATAATCTTGAAATTTTAGTTTTGGGAGCATTTTACCCTTTGCCTTCAATTATGGTCCTTGAATTCCTTTCCTTGATATCACCCACAGTTGGCTAGAGTCATGCTCTAATACCACTGCAGTGTACCCAAGCAAAAATTCAAGAATTTTTTTTTACAATATTGGAACTTCTTCTTTGACACATTTCTACAAAAAAATAGCATGTGAAATATGGAAACACAAGGTAATATGAACTTTAATTAAGAATGTTTTCCAATGATTACAATGAAATTTGAGGGAAAAACTTGGAGTTTTCTTCAATTGGAAAGAAGAATTAAATTCATGGATCCTCTAGTGTCAAGATGTCTAGAAATTATACTTCATGCAATCTGGAACAACTTTCCCTTTTAGGAAATAAAATTCAGCCTCCAAGAAGTCCACTACAGGATTGATATTATCAATGGAAAATTACTAATCCACTACACATGAATTCAGCCTCTTGGACCAAACAATTCGGCCTTCAAAGATAGCACTCCAAATTAAATTCTGAAAAAAGGTTAATATGCCAAGGATGTTGATCACTTTGTGCCAATGCAAACTCTACCCTAGGAATACTATTCTTCAACTGAAACTTGACATCTAGAAATAAGAGACATGACCTCCACAAATAATGATGCCAAACCAGTGAGAGTTAACAGGGGAATTTGCAATTGTTTGTTGAAGAATTTGGCCCTTACTTAAGACAAAAATGTGGCATTCTTTCACTGATTAAAATTTGCTTCAAATGTCAACGAATATACTTGAAATTGAACAACCCTTTTGTGCACAAGTTTTGGGTTAAATATTGACAAATTTGGCTAAGCGAATGCCTTGTGAGGATTAATCTTCCTCCCTAGAATGTTGGGTATGCGGCCTTGATGTAGGTAAATGAAATCCATAAATTTGATCTGATTTTTGTGATGAAACTTAGGTCTCTAAATGAACAGTCGCTACAAGCCATGAACATTTAATGCTCCATGAACTAGATCTTGAAGTGGCTTTTGTGTTTCAAGGACACAAGGATCCCCCAGATTCATCTGCACCCACTTGACAATTTCTTGAAAAGGAATAGAGGATGGGATGGCTTGTATTTCACATTCTGGATAACTTGGATCTATACCTGTTTTACACATGTCATGATGGCCATCAAGGCAACAATTCAAGAACACACAATTTTTATCCTCATCCTTCCCATCAGAAGAAAATGTGAACTAACCCTCTTGGTTTGAGCTCTCTCTCTCCCCATCAATTTTTTCAGAATGATTGAGCACCTCTGAAATATCTTCTACAGAGGGGAAAAGCATAGTTGTTCTAATAGTAGAGAGAAAATGTATAACTGAGAATAAAAAACTGGAAGCAATCGATGGTATAGCCATGGGGGGGAGCTTCTTTGAGGGTTTTGTGTCTGTTGTTACTTTATCAACTATAATAGCTTGTTTGGAAGACAAGGTTTCTCAGAATACAATATTATCCTCCTTCACTTGTTTTTTCCTATGCTTACTTACATATTTTTGTTAGCAGTTGGACTAATCACTACTGTGCAAATCATTTAGCTCTGACACCCTTCCAAGGATTTCAGCATCAACTTTTACTTTCCTTGCCTTTCTATTTCCAGGCTTGCATTCATCTCCATCCAAGCACGTAAGGGGCTGGCCACTACCTTTAATTCCATTAGACTCTACCATCCTATCAAGGATTTTGGCATCCTCTGCCTTCTTAGCACCTCTCTAAAATGGCTTTGCTCCAACCAATTCCTGGCATGAACCAAACCTAGGGTTAACATGCAACCCAATCAATTCTTTCCCTTCAGTAAGGACAACAGCATCTGCTTTTGACATCTTCTTCCCCATTTTCTTCAATGGTTTCTCCTTATCTGTCCTCTCATGTAAACCATACTGTTAATTTCCAACTGATCTATTTGAAACTACCCCAACAACTATTTATGCATCCTCTTTCAAGTTAGTCTGCGCTCTTTTATGCAAAAAACATATCTTCACCTGACTGTAGATATAACTCATTTGAGCATCGTTGTGAATGCTTGAAACTAGTTTTGTATCACCAATTTCATCAATGTCTTGATATTCTTTTGTCCAAGATAGAAGGATTTCATCTGTCTCACTTTTCTCTGAGTCCTTGAAGTTTTTTTGAAACCTCTTTGGAATCTCTGTATACTCTTTGGGGTTTTCTGAACAAAATAGTTCTTTAGGCTTGTTATCAATTGGTCTTTGATTGCTTTTCTTTTTCTTCCCTTCATCAGATCTTAGTTCATCTAAAGACAAGTTAACACCCAATGCATATCTTCTATTCTATGCAAGTGCTAACTAAACTTCTATACACTCTACCTGGTGCTCTCCTAAGGACTGTTAAATTGATTTCTTTTTCTTTGCTGAGATCCTCAACAGTTTTTTTGATGATTGATTGATTGCTCCATTCTTTTTATTAAGTTTCTTTGAGTTTTTAATATAGTCAATTTATTGCTAATTGTTATTAAATTGCTTATTACTTTAGAGAAATTGTGTGTGCACAATTGATACAAGAGTCGGTCCATCTATCACTTACAAGTGAAATGTTCAACATGGAGGACATCTTTGTCAAATTAAGTTATTCATTAAAACCTTAAAATCACACATAATTTGATGAGAGATGTCAGATACATAGGCCATTACATAGTGATTATACGTGACTAATACGTAGAGAAAGACCTCCACAAGCATAGTTGTCCCATGGAAGCTCAAAGATCTATATTGAATACAACTCCAACCATTTCTAGAAATTTGGAATTTCTGTAGGGGTCAAATATGTGGGGAGTCTGAATTTATTTGTGCAGCTATTACTCTATATGACAAGAGTTTGTGGAAGTTGTGGCATTGCAAATGTGCTCTATTGGTAGCAAAAGACATAACACAATCCATTATCCATAATATTTTCGAAACTACCATGTGTTCTGTCTCCACCCCTTCATTTCTAGAAGTATCTAGGTTCATTCCTTCTACCTGTATTCATACACTCCACACTATACATTCTCTTTGATACTTTCAGCAAAATTAAATCGCAAGGATTAAAGTTATATGAATATACAGTAAAACAAAGATATACTCCATTGAAAGAGAGTATAAACCTACATGATTAGATTTGTCTTCACTGTATTTATTCTTACTATTAATTGCTTCCTTAAGAAGACATAAACAATATTTATAACCTGTCATTGAGTAGTCAACAAGACTTTTTACACTCTAAACTAAGATTCTTGTATGCATGTAGATTTACCACGGGTCTTTCAACATGATTTATGCCAAGATTTGTATTAGAACAATGGTACACCTTTTGATGAGTTCAATATCTATTCAGGATTGTGTATTTTAATCTTCAATACCTTTTTGGAATGCAAACAAGTGACAAGTCTAGTCTAAATAGGATGATTTTGTTATAGATAACTGAATATTGTTGTTTCCAACTATTCCAAATAGATTTCCAATAACTATCGAGGTAAGCTCCACTATAATATATTTACATATATCAGAAACCAACATTTGTGTAGTAATTTTAGGAAAACCATAGGTTAGGACCTATGCAAAAGGGTACTAGGAAATAGGTATAGGAAACACCATGGGATAAATTTATTGCATGAGGCAATGGCCTTTCATTTCATGCAACAAAACCCATGCAAGTCATGCAACATGCACCATGACACTAACTTGACTAATAAATCACACAAGTGATGCAACAAGCATCATGACACCAGCCTGAGTAATAAATTGTTGAAGTCATTATTGACCATGCAGGTGCTTACATGAGGTGATTTTGGTAAGACCATGCAGCTGCTTACATGAGGTCATCTTGATATGTCAAGTCAATATTTGACATCTAGTAGCCCAGACTAAAGGGAACATTCAATTTTCATTCCTTGTGACCAATATTGTCCCATATATTTCTATTTTGTTGCCCATAATGCGTAAACCATTTAGCTTGAGGAAGTACATTTAGCATATGGGTAGGCAACCGTGCATAATGTACAACATTACCCATAACTACAAAATCCATCTCCTTCCATGCAAACTAGGAATTACATACAATACCACAAATATTGAGCCCTGGTATTTGGTGAACTATCCAAGTGATTCCAGGGATGATAGTCAATCAAGTAATTATCTTTGGATGACTTAGAATTGGTATTGAGATAAGGCTCATAATTTTCCAAAGTAAAAATAAAATCAATGATTAGATAATTCCAATGACAGTTAACAACACTTATGGGAAGCTTCATATTGGATTATCACTTTGTCTAGTACACATTTATACTTTGTCCTTTTATGTCGACAATAATATCTCAAGGAAGTGAGTATCAATCCACTTAAATTTTGTATAGTAATTCTAGAAACTCATGTTGTTATATGCCTAAAAGTACATTGTTCACTGGGGTTGATATCTGTTAAATTTGGTATGTTCTCTGCTTAGAGAAATTTACCTCAATTTTTCATATTAGCCCAATGATAATATTCATATTAGCAATCACATCAGCATGATAGTAAAGTGCAGATAGAACATAAACATAAATAGCAGAAGACAAGCCAAGACAAGAGGACACAAAATGTGGCACCAGCCAGGGACAAACCCCAATGTGGGGAAACATTTGATCAATTGTTCTTATATTCTTCAATAGTTCAGCAGAGAGAAAGAGATAGAGTACAATGATTTGAAGTCAATACTTGACTTGCCAAATAGGAGATCAAAGATCTTCTTCGTGACAATGACACAATGAGGTTGTAATTCTAATATCAAGTACTAAAGATATGAAGTTCCTTTGCTACTTCACTAATCATGACAAGGCTACTAATCTGGCACCTTTCATATGCTGCAAGGATTGGTGCATTTCATGGTAGACCTGGTCACCGGTTAGGGAACAAGCTCTGAGTGCTACAACAACCTAAACACATCCCACAATTCATCTATTTACTATGGCTAACCTTCATACAATCCTCCAATGATATGTTGCCTTATAGGGCTGCTTACCTTCTGAACATAGCTACTAAAAGGCCTCCAATTGTTGGCTATGGCCTACGGTCTAGGCCAGCAGTGGATAGTAGCTTTGATCCCTTCAAATAGTGATCCAAACAACCCTTAAAAAGTAGTCCCTAGATCCTCCTTTTTGCTGATAATTCTGCCCTTCAAATCAAGCTCAAGAACAACACTAACATGCCCAGACAACCTTGCATTATACCATGTTGTCACCTACAACAATGTGACCCTTCACGCTGATGAGATACTCCTTTTTGTTGTGGCTAGGTTCACTTTTCTAGCTGCGTCTAAGGGTCCCTTACATGCTATGATAAGGGCTCCTCTAACTGCGGCTTTAGGCCTTCATATGTTGCGGGTTAGGGCCTCTCCAACTGAGGCTAAGAGAGCTACATGTAAGGTCTTTTTTGACAACAAATAGGAGATTCACAAGACTACGTATGGGTCTCTCTTAACAACAGATTAGGGTTGTTGATTAGGCCTCTTGTTGCTATGGAATAAGGCCTATGTTTAGGACATTAGGGCACCCCCAAGATAGCAGTTATGCATACTTCGTGACTGTGTTTAGGGCATGGTCAGATATCCTTTTAGAACAATGACTATACTTCCTCCTTGAGATGCGAATATAACTCCCTCTTGACAATGTATAGATCTCCTCTTTCCTGCAAAAATATCTCCCCATAATACTGCGGCTAGGGCTCTTCAGTTCTGCGTCTAGGGCTCTCTTAGAAGACCCTTTCTTCACTGTGTCTAGGACTTCTCCCTCTTGATCTCTTTAGCCACCAAACCCAAACGAGTGGAGAGAGATCTTGGGAGAAGTGTGTGTATAAAATGACTTGAAGAGCTCTTCTATTTATAATTAAACGTTGAGGACAAGTTGGGGTAATTTGGTTGCTGGCCGACCTTTGACAAATTGTGAAATAACATAAATAAATTCATATCCCCATGAATACATGTCGAAATCGGATGATCTTTAGATCAAGTCTACACCTCTTGATGAGAGAAATCCAAGAAAAATATCAAATTCCATAAATAAGAAGACCCACATGGAGTTTGGCCCTAGTTTCCAATTTTAACAATATCTAAACTAAAAAATGACCTCACATAAGCCTTTTGATACCTTTCCCAACACATCTGCACTAAATGGTCCTATAAGTATAATCAAAACTGATCATAGGAAACCAACTAGTCTTAAATTACCATACCAATATTTGTGGCAGCCTATAGCCTTTGAAAATTTCACCAAATCCTTGTCAACCCTATCCATACATGACAACATAACATTTCCATCATCTAAAATGTATCAATCCTAAATCATAAGAAATGATTCATCACATTGTATTTATTTTTCATATCATGTTTGGGCCATTGTTACCTTAATTGGTAAAGATACTTGTAGCCATAGTTACCAGATTCAACTGAGCTTACTTGGCTAGTCTGACTCATCTGGGATCTAAATCTGAGTAGATCAGATGGAGTCGAAACTTAACTTGGAGAAAATTCAAGGTCTAACTCAGAATCAAGCAGAATTATCTCATGATCTGACTTGGGCTTGGGAAAGAATTAGGTAAAACTTGACAGTTTAAAAATAAAAGTTTTTTCCAAGTTATTTTCTTTTGACCAAATTTCCTGAATTGACTCTTAAGTCTTGCCCAATTTTAAGTCAAACCTTGTTTATTTGTCCATGTTGAGTTGGACCTAAAGCTTTATAGAAACATTTTCCTTAATGCTATTTCATAGAGACATATAATTGATCTTAGGATTAGCGGATGCTTCCATCACTGTGTTTATCATTTAGAACCAAGATGCAATACATTTATCTATTTGAAATCTGAGTGCCTTTAGAGCTAGAACTTTGTAGTAGTACTTGCAAGAGTATCAAACTTGAGGGATTCCTATGAAGACACATGAAGAAAGAGGAGTGTGTATAGGGAAGTGTAGTACACATGTTTGATACTTCCACACATTTTGAGGGCATGCCAATAGAAATGTCATTGTTGTTGGATACACTGGTGTTGGTTAGTTTCAAAAAAGTTCTTTGTCAAATATGTTGTTTTCATGAAGTAATATTTCCAACCGAGAGGATAAAGACTTGGAATTCCTAGATCATAATGGTGTTATTTCTTGCATGTATTTTTTATTTATTAGTATTCCACCACTAATAACTTCATTATGTAGATGCTCATTTAGTAATATATTACAACAATGACTTGTTAATGGAAAATTATTTTGGTTTGTTTGAACGTCATAAACTAGAAGGAAATTTAGCTTTGAATTAGAAAAAAGGAATATATTCTGAAAAATATGTTTTCTGATCAAATATAGGCCCATTGCCAGACCATTAAAAAAAATAGTCATGACAATAAGCAATGATTTTGGACACAATGAATTACATAATTATCCAGATCAAAAACAAGTTAGCATATTTAGTTTTGTCTGCATTAGAGAAAAATGAATGAGTAACATTAAGTTTGTTTTGAATATTAATAGAATCATTTCAGAGATTCTAAATGGAAATTGCATGTGCTAATCATGCTCAATTAATTACAGGGAAAACAAGGGGCATACATAATTTGTTGGCTTCTGGGAATTGGATTCCTTTTCCTCCAGAATAGTACGCTGACAACTGAACATTACTATGTTGAAGCTATATTCCTGGTTAGTATCTCAATTTACAAAGTCTTGTCTTATTTTTTTTTAGTTTCTTGTTGTAATCTTGTATCAGCAATACTTTGCTCCACCCATTAAATTTATACTGATCAGTTTTATTGTTGAAGTGTCACTGTTTCTTAAAGATAACTAGAGGAAATGATACAACTACAAAGTGGAGCATGAGACATTCTTAATAAAATTGCTAGCTCTGATGTGTTTGATTATGTTGGATAAAATCAAAATTGCAATGTACCATAAACATGGGAATTCAAAATATTGGGATAGAAATTTTTGCGTCTATTTGCATTCATTACTTTAGTTGAAGATAACATTTAAGGTCTGCGGAGGCAACTAGTTGGTAAAGTCGTACTTGTAAAGACAGTGAGGTCTTGTGCTCAAAACCGAGCGAGGGCGTTGACTAGTCACGAGGAGTGACTTGCTTGGGCCAAGATTGCTCACATTTAAGGTCCGCGAAGGTGGTTGGTTGGTAAATTCGGACTCATAAAGATGGTGAAGTCTTGTGCTCAAACTTGAGCGAGGGCATTAACTAGTTGTGAGGAGTGACTTTCCTGGGCCAAGCCCGCTCACCTTTCAAGGTCCGCGGAGGCGGCTGGTTGGTAAAGTTGGACTCGTAAAGAAGATGAGATCTTGTGCTCAAACCTGAGCGAGGGCATTGACTAGTCGTGAGGAGTGACTTTCCTGGGCCAAGCCTGCTCACCTTTAAAGGTTTGCGGAGGTGGCTGGTTGGTAAAGTCGGACTTGTAAAGAAGGTGAGGTCTTGCACTCAAACCTGAGCAAGGGTGTTGAGTAGTCACGAGGAGTGACATACCTAGGCCAAGCCTGCTCACCTTTTGGAATGGAGTGAGCTTGAGGGACTTCCATGGTAGCTAGGGTTTGAAGAATACCTGCTCAAGCTATAGTCATAATACCAATTCTAGAGGAGGACAATGCTAGAGCAGTAGAGCTTCGCAGAAGAGGGTAGGCTCTGACCCAATAGATGAAAAACGTGGGGTCCAACGGGACCCCATATTATAAATAGGCAATGATATACAAGGATAAAACTGCACTGGATGAGGTGCAAATCTCAAGCTTGAAGAAGACAGGAAAGGAGGATCTGGCCAATAAAGAAAAGCTAAATAGCGAGGGCAAAGATACCTAGAAATGAAAAGAAATCAATGCCAACAATAATATAGCTTACAGAGACAAGAAAAACCCTTCCCCGGAATAGATATCACAAGAAAAAGAGCTTGGGGATGAGCGAACAAGGAAAAAGAAGGATCTAAATGAAGATAAGGCAAGACAGGAAGGAACAGCTACGGGGGCCAAAAAGAAAGAGACCTAGGGACCTTGCAAGCCAAAAGCCACTGAAAACCTACGGGTAATAATCTCTAACCTAGAACTACAAGCGTACCGAGAACACATGGCAAAACGTGCAGTGATCTGCAAGTTTATGGGTTTCTGGTTAACATAACGACCCCTGTGCTTATGGATCAAGTAGCAATGGAAACCCATAAGGGATGTAAGACTCCACCTAGGGGCCAAAGGATTCTTCAC
This sequence comes from Pinus taeda, assembly GCA_000404065.3. Taxonomy (NCBI): domain Eukaryota; kingdom Viridiplantae; phylum Streptophyta; class Pinopsida; order Pinales; family Pinaceae; genus Pinus; species Pinus taeda. The sequence goes on from APFE031543341.1 coordinate 141,413, forward strand.
AGTGGTATTCACCAATCTGGATGACAAGGATTGTTATGCTTTTAACCTGCAAAAGATACTCAAATATAGAATATGCGAAGAAAATTACCCAGAACATAGAATAGTGAGAGACAACAGAAAAATATTTTATTATTCAGAAGCAATGTTCACTGGCCTCTTCGAGGGGGCAACCTCCAATAGAGTAGAGCTCGATTCAAAATAAGACACACGATGCTCCTCGCAGGGAGTCTCTATCCTTTATATATGACTCATACATGTAATACCATGGATCAATACCATGGGTTTTATTAATACCATCTACCTAATACTAGGCCCATTTGCAACTAATTGTGGGCCCGTAATAAATAATGGGTTAACCACTTACAATTATTAATATGGGCTTTATTGACTTTTTATTATGACGTGATCCCACTACATAAATAAGGGGGTTAGGGTGGGACCCTAACATGCCCTCCCCCTTAAGACTAGCCTTGTCCTCAAGGCTGAAGTTGTGGAAACTGCTGAAGAATAGTGGATGGTTCCCAAGTTGCATCTTCCGGAGAGGTGTCTTTCCACTTAATGAGGACTTCCTTAATCACTCAGCCACGCAGGGGCCATTCTCGTGTGTCCATGACCTGTTCAGGTTGGAGCTAGATTGACCCTTCCTCGTCCAATTCAGGTAGACTGGTTTGAATTCTGCAATTTTCCCAATCACTTTCTTGAGGCATGAGACATGGAAAACTGGATGGATTTTTTCCGTAGGTGGAAAAGCCAACTTGTATGCTACTTCTCCAATGCGCTGAAGTACTTGATATGGTCCGTAGAATTTTGTAGATAGTTTCTGACAACCCTTGTTTTTGAGTGATGTTTGCTTATAGGGTTGCAGCCTCAAAAATACCTAATCCCCTTCCTGAAATTGGCACTCTGAGCGATGCTGATCTACCTATAGCTTCATGCGATTTTGAGCTTGATGAAGATTCTCTCTAAGATGGGCGAGCATGGTTGAACGACTTTCTAGGAGTTGATCCACTGCTTGTACCTTTGAGCATCCCTTGATATAAGAAGTAGGAGAAGGAGGTAGTTGACCATATACTGCTTCGTAGGGAGTCGTTTTGGTGGAGGCATGATAGTTGGTGTTATACCACCATTCAGCTAGAGGTAACCATTGAACCCACAGATGTTGCTTTTCTGAAGTGAAACACCTAAGGTAGGTTTCCAGACATTTGTTGACGGCTTCAGTTTGACCATCTGTTTGTGGATGACAGGAAGTGCTGAGTTTTAGATGGGTACCTTGTAGCCTGAAGAGTTCCTGCCAAAAATTACTGGTGAATATCGAGTCATGATCGGACACAATAGAAGTGGGCATGCCATGCAATTTGAAGATCTGATCCATGAAAGATTGAGCGACCAAAGTCGGTGTAAACGGATGGGGTAGGGCGCAAAAATGATCATACTTCGAAAGTCTGTCCACAACCACCATGATGACTGACTTGTTTCCAGACTTTGGAAGACCTGCAATGAAATCCATAGAAACCTTCGTCCATATTGAAGTTGGGATGGGCAATGGTTGTAATGTGCCTGGTGCTTTGACGGTCTCCCCTTTGTGGCGTTGACATACATCGCATTCTACAACAAAAGTAAGGATGTCCTTTTTCATGCCTGTCCAAAAAAATGATCTTCTGGTGCAAGCATACGTCTTCTGAAAGCTTGAATGTCCTGCAAGGGGAGATGAGTGAAATTCTGCCAAAATGCGACTTTTGAGGCTGGATGTTGGTGATATTACGACTCTGTCACTGTAGCGAAGAATCTCATTCTACCACGAGTAGCCCTTGGTGAGATTTGGATCTGACTGCAATTGACAAATGAGTTGGGAGAGCCCGGGACGTGAAAACCATTCCCTGCGAGCCTCTTCAATCCATTCTGGAAGGGGAAGGGAAATTGCTAGCAGGGTTCTTTCTTCCTCAAATTGGAGAGATAATGCATCTACTACCCTATTTTCTTGCCCTTTTTTGTAAACGATCTCATAATCATATCCCAGCATTTTGGCTAGCCATTTTTTTGTTGTGGGGAGGATAGGCATTGCTCCAAAAAATATTTGAGACTGTGATGGTCTTTGTGGGTTTGGAAACGTTGCCCCAATAAGTAAGGTCGCCAGGTCTCTACTGCATGTAAGATGGCCATCATTTCCTTCTCATAGGTAGATTGACCCATATTCTTCCCACTTAGTTGTTGGCTGGTGAAGGCCAAAGGTCGACCTTCCTGCATTAAAACTGCCCCAATACCTGTACCCGAAGCATCACATTCAATGACAAAAGATTTGGTGAAATCCGGTAGTGCTAAGACTGGAGTGGAACACATGGCATTTTTGAGAGCTATAAATGTCTATTGTGCCTCCTCATTCTAGCAAAATGATTTTTTCTTCAGGAGTTGTGTGAGGGGCTCCACTATGCAACCATAATTGTGGATGAATTTGCGATAATAGCCGGTGAGACCCAAAAATACTCTTAGGCTCTTCAAAGTCTTAGGTTGAGGCCAATCCTGCATTGCCTGGATCTTTTTGGGGTCCACCTTGACACCTACACACCCCACAATGTGGCCCAAATACTCAACTTCTTCCATGCCGAACGAACACTTGGACATCTTAACAAATAATTGATGCTTGCGGAGCAGTTGCAAAAGTAGATCTACATGTTGAAGATGTGCAGCCCAAGTGCAACTATAGATGAGGATGTCATTGAAGAAGACCAGAACGAATTTCCTGAGATATGGTTTGAGAAGATGGTTCATAAGGCTCTGAAAGGTAGATGGGGCATTACAAAGACCAAATGGCATGACCAATTACTCATAATGGCCTTCATGAGTTTGGAAAGCTATTTTTGGAATGTCGGCTTCCTTCATGCGAATTTGGTGGTAGCCTGAGCAAAGATCCAGCTTAGTGAAGAATTGAGCCCCATTGAGTTAATCAAGAAAATCATCAACCACCGGGATGGAAATTTATCTTTGACTATCAACTTATTGAGGGCCCTAAAATCTGGACACATCCGCCATTCCCCATCTTTCTTGAGTACCATGACCACCGGTGATGAATAAGGACTAATGCTAGGACATGTGACCCCTGCTTCCAAAAGTTCCTTGATTATTTTTTCTATTTCATTATTTTGGGTGACGGATATCTGTAGGGGTGCACATTTTGGGGTTGGGCCCCAAGAACCAAGGTGATGCTATGATCATGTTCCCCTCTTGAAGGTGGAAGCTCATGAGGCTTGTCAAATAATAGTGAGAGACAACAAAAAAATATTTTATTATTCAGAAGCAATGTTCACTGGCCTCTTCGAGGGGGCAACCTCCAATAGAGCAGAGCTCGATTCAAAATAAGACACACGATTCTCCTCGCAGGGAGTCTCTATCCTTTATATATGACTCATACATATGGATCAATACCATGGGTTTTATTAATACCATCTACCTAATACTAGGCCCATTTGCAACTAACTGTGGGCCCGTAATAAATAACAAGTTAACCACTTACAATTATTAATATGGGCTTTATTGACTCTTTATTATGACGTGATCCCACTACATAAATAAGGGGCTTAGGGTGGGACCCTAACAAGGATCAAATCTTTGATGGAGGCCTGTATTTATTCGCCTCAGCAGGTCTATACATGAGACCTTGGAAGCCCAACTTTGCACCAGAACATGAAACCTTCAAACAGGTACCGGTCTGGATTCACTTGTTTTCTCTACCGATTGACTACTACGGACATGCAGCACTAGAACAGATAGGCAATAAGTTAGGCACCTTCATCAAAGCCTCAGAGATAACATTATAGAAGAGATGCACCTCCTGTGCTAGAATCTGTATCGAGATGGATGTTTCGAGAGCTCTGCGTGAGGGTCTATGGTTGGAATATAGAGATGAAGTGTATTTTCAAGCTATAGACTATGAGCAGATCCCATTTCGATGTAGGAAATGTCACGAACATGGACATTTTATCAGAGAATGCCCAATGAACAGAACGATGGAGAAACCCAAGGAAAACATAGGGGGTAAGAATAAGGAGGCTTTTATTTGACCTCATGCCAGACAGCAAGCAAACAAAAGGCAACAAAATAAAGCAAGTACATCCATCAGAAGCACAGACAATGCATTTGAGGTGTTGGAATCAGAGACGAAACTAGAGGACACCAATCAAGAGCGAGAGACACTGCGAGAAAGCCAGACCACAATCACACCAAGGACACAAGACCCCATTTCTAATCCATCAAGCAACATCCCACTTGCTCTAGGACCAATAGAAGGACTGGAAGAAGATTCAGAAATGATGACTAGTGAAATGGGGCTTGAGGATATGGAGCTAAGCGACATTCTTGAACAGGAAGGTATGGATCTACCAAACATGGTAGAACAGTGGAAAACGAAAGGCATTGAACACATATCGGAAGAGGAGGTGAACAGAATCAACACGTTATTCATAGCAAGCCAACAAGAAAAAATGGACATGCAAAGAAGAAGCTTGGGAACATCAAAAGGTCTAGGGGTGAGATCTCAGGGATTGCATCAAACTACAACCAAACCAAAGCACTGGAAAAACAAGGACGAAGAACAAACAATGAAGCATTACAAGAGCTCAATCAAATATGATTTTTTTTGCAAGAAACTAAATGCTCTAGCAAAACAATGGAAAACATTAGTAAAAATTAGGCAAAGGAATGGATTTCCTAGAAACAGAAAGCAGTAGATGGGAAGGGGCCTTGGCCATTCTTTGGAATCCTCAGGTACTCCAGCTTATATCTTCTGAAGCTGCCAGATCTCACATCTCAATAGAATTCCAAATGGTAGGGAATCCAGACACCTATCTCTGCACAAATTTCTATGGCCCTTAGAAACTAAAGGCAAAATTGATATTGCTTAGGGATCTATCCAACTTATAGCAACGATATCCCCAAGCAAAAGCTATTTTTGGAGGATATTTTAATATGATCACTTCGCCTACGGAAAATAAAGGAGACATCAGAACGCTCAACTGGGATGCTGAAGCTTTCAAAGACTTCATCAAATCAGCCACGCTGGTAGACATCATCCCCAAGAGCAGGGCTTTCACATGGAACAATAAAAGAAGGGGTGATAGGAAAATTGCCTTTAGACTGGACAGGTTCTCAGTGATAGAAACCATCCTTCTGGAATGGATTACTATTGATTCAGATATACTACCAAGTGGAGGTTCGGACCACTGGCCCATAATAATGAATGCGACCATCCTGGGCACCCCAAGGAATAAACTCTTTAGATTTGAAAAGTTTTGGCTCAATCATCCAGAGTTCACATCAAAAATAAAGCAATGGTGGAGTGAACCGATAGGTATAAGAGGTACTAAAATGTACATTCTCCAAGCTAAACTTAAACATATCAAAACCAGGTTAAAATCCTGGAATCAATAAGTCTTCGACAACTTTTTTAAAGAAAAGCAGGTGCTGGAGGAGCAATTGGAACAGATTCACAAGGAATGGATCCGGAGGAATATTAATCAAGAAACAAGGAACCCAGAACAAAAACTCATGTAGAATTGGCAGGCCAGATGCCAACAAGAGGAAACTCTGTGGAAGCAAAAATCTAGAATTCGGTGGCTTAAGGAAGGTAAAAAGAACACAAAATTCTTTCATATATCTACCATTGATCATAGGAGTGCTAATAAAATATTAAGAATAAAGGATTTTCAAGGGCCCTTGTGCAAACACATCATGAAAAATCAACCCTCCTCATAAACCATTTTAGCCAAATTGCTTTGGAACCAAACATTGACAGTGAGGAAGCTATTAGGGATCTAATGACTTCTATTCCCAAGCTTATCACAGAGGATCAAAACAAGGCTCTATATGGAGCGATCACCTTGGAATAAGTGGAAGAAGCAGTGAAAGATATGCCCAATGGTGAGGCGCCAGGACCGGATGGTTTCACCATCGACTTTTACAAAGCCTATTGGGAAATAATCAAAACAGAGGTTTGGGAAGTGGTTGAAGATTCCCGATTCTCCTCATCCATCCTCAAATCCCTCAACTCCACCTTCATAACCCTTATACCAAAGGAGGAGGAAGCAAACACCCCGTTGAAGTTTCGGCCAATTGCATTGTGCAATGTTCTGTACAAGATTATATCTAAAGTCATAGCTAACAAATTAAAGCCAATTGTTCCAAGGATCATTTCAAAAGAACAATATGGTTATGTAGAAGGGAAACAGATTATGGATAACATATTTCTAGCTCAAGAGATGATTCATACTCTCCAAACTCAAAAAAAAGTTGGCAAGTTAATGCAGCTGGACCTTTCGAAGGCTTATGATAAAGTTAGCTGGAACTACTTGGAGGCTATTCTGGATGCCTTTGGCTTTGTAAAGAAATGGATAATAGGGATCCTAGCCTTGATTAAGTCCATTATATTTTCCATCCTGCTTGACAGAGCTCCCACAGCCCAGTTTACTCCTTGTAGAGTTATACGGCAAGGGGATCCCCTGTCCCTCTTTTTGTTTGTAATACTAATGGAAGGTCTTAGCCGGCTTATCAGAAAGGCTAAAGAGGATGGCTTAATTCAAGGACTCCAACCCGTGCCCTCATGCCTTGCAACCACTCATCAGTAGTTTGTCGATGATACAATGTTGCATGGTATGCCTTTAGTCAAAGAAGCTCTTGGTTTCAAAAACATTCTCAATCATTTCAGCCTTGCTTCAGGTATGGAACTCAATCTAGCTAAATCTTCCATATTCTTTTTTAACACACACCTAGCAGTCGAAAAAAATATATCTATTGTCCTTGGGTTCAAGAGGTGCAACCTCCCTTCCAGATACCTAGGCATTTCACTGAAAGACAAACCCTGGAAAAAAATTCATCGGGAGAAAATGCTCGCCAATCTAGAGAAGCATTGTCAGCATTGGACACATAGAACCCTTAACTTTGTAGGCCGCCTAGTCCTCACCAAATCTGTCCTCCAGGCCATTCCTCAATTCATGCTTTCTATTCTCCCGGCACCTAAAGGTGTGCTTCAAAAAATCCGACTCATCCAAAAAGCTTTTCTATGGTCGGGAAACTCAGTTAAACAGAAGTGGTCCTTAATGGCATGGGACAAAATCTGTAAACCAAAACACTTGGGTGGGCTAAACCTTCAGGACCCTTACACCGTCAACCTAACTTGTGGAGCCAAGTTATGGTGGAGATGGGTTAAAGAACTGAACATTCCCTGGGCCAAACATTGGAAAGCCAAGTATGCAACTTATTATAGCCCTCAGAATATGATCAGGATGCAAGAACCTCCAGAAGGATCTCCAATCTGGAACCTTTCAAGAGCTAATCGAGGCATAATTCAGGAACAGAGTTTTTGGGAATTCCATAATGGACAGACTGCTTTGTTCTGGGAGGATTCTTGGCAGCAATTACCTAAGCTTGAAATCCCAGATTTCCTCACCATTTAGAGGAGATACCAAGAACTAGGGAAGATAACCATGAACCATTACTAGAAGCCTAACAATACTAATCAAGCTTGGAAACAATGGATCTTCAAAGATACATTGCAACTAGAAGAGAGGGACAGCATTATGAGGGCGTTGCAAATAGAGCTAGCTAAAAGGAAAATAAGAAATGCTCATGATGCAGATCAACTATGTTGGGGCAAGCTCGAGGGGGGTAATTTCACCCTCAAAGAAGTAAGAATCTATATCAAAGAAAGAGACCAAGGGGAAAAAGTCAATTGGCATAACAGAGTATGGGATGCTGAACTATGGCCGAAGATTAAAACCTTTCTTTGGCTCTTGATGCACCGAAGAACTCTTACTTGGGAGAACCTTCGGAAAAAAAGGGTTCATAGGCCCCTAACATTGCCCCCTATGTGAAAATGAGGAGGAATCCATGAATCACCTCCTCAATATTTGTAACTGGACAGAAAGCCTCTGGAGCTAGATGGAAACCATATTCAAGAGTATGGATAGGGACAAGACTCAATACAAGAAAGCATAGTGAATTGGCGAAGTAATTTTTCCAAATCCTAAACAGTCAATACATTATGGAAATTAATCCCTGGGTTCATAGTGTGGTCGGTATGGAAAGAACGAAACAGAAGAGTGTTTCAAAATGAAGCTAAAACCATAGAGTTTATCAGAGCCACCATACTACAAAACATGAGGGAAACAGCTCTTACCATATGGAAAGCAGAACAAAACAAGGATTTATCAGTGACTGACTTACAAATTTTGCAGACATTTGGAATTGAGGTAGGAACCATCTCCAGTTTGTCTAAACTGCGACAACAGCAAGGCCCCTCCATGAATGTTTGGTTACCACCATCAATAGGCTTTCACAAACTCAACTTTGACAGGGCTTCTTGAGGCAATCTTGGATTGGAAGGTATAGGAGGTGTCCTCCGAGATTACAAAAGGGAAATTCAACATGTTTTTAGTCAATCTATGGGAGAAGGCACCAACAATGAGATGGAATTTGCAGCTTTAGAACAAGGGCTCCAAATACTAATTCCCCTAGTAACAGGAGCTACAGTGGTGGAAGGGGATTCTCTTTTGGCTATCAATGCCGCAAGGAAACTGCAAAAGGGGTCAAAACTAGGTAAGGTAATGAAGCAATGGAGATTGGCCAAGGTCACAAAGTTCATAACAGAGCACCTCTCAAGCCTCAATGGAATCATTCTACAAGTGGTAAGAAGAATGGCAAATGTGGTGGCTGATTGTCTAGCCAACTACAGGATCGATCACCACATTACTTACCCAGACACTTGTTGGCATGATGTCACATGCACAGAACATTGGGATAAGTGTTCACATCTTTAGAGAAAAGACATTCATTACAGGGAGGAGGGGTGTAGTAGTACAATGGGACATGCCTTAATAACGAATGAAGATATCCATTAAGGCTCACTTCCTAGATCATAATACCCTGAAATGGATTGGGGAGGGCAGACACCATCACTCACAGTGGAAGATGAAGGAAATCGTGCAGAAGAATTATTGTCAGAGAATTCCAAGCTCAGCGGATGACACGTGGCCCATGACAAGAAACCTCAAGCATGACAAATCCATTGCCTCAGATCACAGGTAGGGGAAGGCATGCCGAAAAAGAAAGAAAAGTAATACGGCCAAAATCCAGAGATCTACGCGAACCTTACTCTACCTATATGCTCATCCCTTCACTATAACTATAGTGTCTCACCAAAGAGCTCCCGCATCTTTTGCTCCTCGCCTGACTCTTCATCTTGAGTGCTTTGCTTGTTTCTTTGTCTGGTTCTCTAAAGAGTCTCCTTCACCCGCTATCACCTACAACAACACTATGTCAACTGGGGGTTGTCGCAATGAGTCAGCCAAAAGAGAGTTGAAAAGAGCTAGGGAGGCATATGAAACTAAAGTCTCGGCCAGAGGGAAGAAGATAATCGATAAGCTAGAAGCCGAAGTTAATGAGGAGTAGGAGAGGCTAGATATGCAATCAATTGAGGAGGAAATTGAGTGGATTACAGATCCAGGAACCCAGGCCACTAGAGCCACGCAGTTTGTCAGGAAATAGAGTGAGGCATGATGCATGAAGACCATGCTGGCCAAAGCTCTGGTCAAGCAGGGGGAAGCCATGAAAGAAGCTTACTACACAACAACACTGGCTTCAGCTAAAAACTCTTCTAGACTTGATGCTCTGGAAATATGCATGAAGTCGCTCATGGAGGAAATCAAAATACTGGCAGAGGATCTTAGGGCCTTCACCAGGCTATTTAAACTCTTTGTCAACCGAGATATGAATATTGCTGTTGATTTTCTAGTAGAAGTTATCAAAGCCCCTGTGGAGCAACACCAGAATGCCTAGAAAGCCCCAAAATCTGAACATGTTAATGCAGCAGTTAGCCCTAGTGCCACCTTCAAAGATTATGTGGAGCTTGAGCTGTAGGTTTGTTTGCGCACTCTGCTCTGTGCCTGCTAGCCTTTGAAGACTTCTTGTTTGAATTTTGATCCTGTTTTGGGTCTCAGATCTTCCTGGTCACTCTTTTGTTTTGTCATTGGATTCAGGCAGCCCTACGTGGCTAGCCCCTTCTAGTTTATCGTACTAAATGGAAAGTTTAGTTAGTTTGTTTTGTCTGTGTCTTGGTGAGGCCTATCTTCTCAGTTTGCAGCCCAGGGTTCTTATGATTTTCAGTTCAACTTTTGATTGACCAAGCAAAAAGCGGAATGGTCTGTAGGGTCATTTCAACCTATGTATTTTATGTAATTTTGTGAATTAATATACTTTTACTGACTTACAAAAAAAAAGAGATAGCATTTCATGAAAAAATGTTGTACACTGAGAACATAGTAGGTACACAATTTATTCTATAGTGACGTTTTATTTGCTTTGTTTATATAGGTCATCTGGCCACATAGTGGCCACTATTGCCCAACTAAAGAAAACTTGTTCAAGGTTCTTGCTTTTATGGGGAAAAATGACATTAACGATATTGATAATGTTGAGGTATATATCATGTCAATCTTTTATAGTCTACTTTAGTTTATATTCCAGTGTTCATCGACTTTCATGTCTTATACTTTGCATTGTATTTCTTTTTGCAGGAAAAGAACTCAATATTGATAGTAAGAAGCAAGAATTGAAGAAAGAGGAGAACAATAACACTAGAGCGACAAAATGAAAATTAGAGAGAAAGAGAAGAGAACTAGTCTACTGGTACCTATAGAGCCAATATCCAGCATAAGACACACATGTAAAGACTAATGGTCAAGTCTTCAGAGTTGGTGAATTCACCTCAATGCCTTAGCAACACAATGATAATGTTTTGAAGTGATGAAACACTATTTCATGTGCAAATTGTGCTCCAACCAATATTAAATTGGAAACTCATATTGTAATACTTGACACTTTATATAATATAATTTATGTGGTGGGAATTATTTATAGTTGCACTTGATATTACTTAGTATTGTAATTAACATATGTAACTTTGCGTTTTCATATTATACGAACATGTACATTGTATGCCATTTTTTTTAATTTAGTTGCAAAATCATACTAATTAATTTATGTTGACTAATAATGAAAACATAAAATCAATTTAAAACTATTAAATTAGTAGTTTATGTTTATTAACGATGAACACATAAAGTGAATATACAACTAAATTAGTTACTTATAACGATTTTTAATGAAAATAAATGAAATGAATATAAACTACTAAAGTAGTAATTTATATAATGAATATGATAATACCAAAAAATATAAATGACTATAATGCAAATGATAAATTTATCATTACAAATTATGACTAAATTTTGCATATATGCGACTATTAGTAGCTAGTTTACAGTATCTTATAAAGACTAAAATTTAGTCATATATCTTTGGTCATTAATTGGTTTCAAACAATGACTAGAATTTGCATATATATGACTATTAGTAGCTAATTTATAGTATTGTATAACACGACCAACATTTTGGTCATATTTCTTTGGTCATTAATTGGTTTACTCGGTGATATTTTAGTAATATATTTTATTGTATATTTGGTCATTAATTGTGACAATTAATGACCAAATCAATGATTAAATCAATGACCAAATCAATGACTAAATCACTGTCTAAATTAATGAATAAATATACTACTAGACAGTAAAATTGAGACAACCAATTAATGACTAAGCTAAAAACGACTAAAGATTGGTCGTGTTATAAGATACTGTAAATTAGTTACTATTGGTCACCGACCGAAAAATAGTCGTTTATATGCAAATTTTAGTCATTTTTTTAGTAACTAATTAGCAATTTTGTACTAGTGGAGGTTTTATTCTTCACACCCTTTTGTTAGTTGCAGGACTTGTAGGAGGACATGGTTATCATTGAGAGATAGAGAGTTCTTTCCTTATATCCATGAAATTGCATCTTTCAATACTCATGCTTGGTGTGGATTTGGAAGTGTTTGAATACCCATTGAATCTTTTGTTTTTGTAATGAATATTAGCCAAACTTTGTGCTTATAATTCTAACATCTGTTTAGTGGTTACATTTTAGAATCATTGTTATTGATCATTGTATTTTGATATCTTAAATTAATTAATAACGAGAAGCACTCTCGATTAGTTTTCTACATTCCATAGCTATTTGGATTCAAGAATATAAGTAATTATTCATAATTTCATCATATGTACTCACTATTTTTTACTTTTTGACATGAAAATCAATGTTTTAGAGTCATATTTTTATGTTGTCATAACATATTTACATGGTTCATAAGGTAAGAAATCAATCTTTGGTATAATTGCAGATTTCAGGTTTGATAATTATAGGTCATTTCTAGGCTATACATGTCATAAAAGTTTCACTTCTAATTGAGTATTCAACTAAACATATTGAGTATCTTATATGCAACTATTTCCCCTCCACCCACTTTTCATAACTTCCATAACCATTAGGTAGGGACTTGCAGCTTCAATGCTATTTTTCTTTATTAGTATAATATTTTCCAAGAATTTACAAAGTTTTATAATTTATTGAAAGTTGTAGAATTTAAAATTTATAGAGTTTCAAGGTCTAATATTTTAAAGTATAATATTTTAAAGGGTGTTAGCTCAATGGAAAAGCACCTTCTTTACAAGTAGAAGGTTGGTGGTTTGATTCCATCATGCCCTAATATTCATATGGAATGGAAACGATCAGGTTTTGGTGACAAATACTCTTTTTACCATCACCAATGAGCTTATAGTGACAATTTTCGACCTTCACCAAAATATGAAGTGGTGACGGTCAACAATTGCCACCATATATATATGCATCAATAGTGATGGCCATCAAAGGTCCTTCACCATAAATCATTGTTGTTCATATGAAATGGTGACGTTCACTATATGTCATTATAATAATTACTCATGACAAACCTTGAATGTCACCACAACACCTATACTTTTGGCGATGCGGTCTTTGGTAACATTCTTTTTTTAGTGACAGAGGCTCTTTTGACTATCACCAATGAGCTTATGATGACATTTTTCGACCCTCATCAAAATATAAAATGGTGACGGTCAATAAATGTCACCATATATATATATATATATTATTATATATAAATATTATATATATATATATATAAATATTTATTATAGATTGCATCAATAATGACGTCAAAAGGTCCTCACAACAAATCATTGTTATTCATATGCAATGGTGACGGTCACTATCCGTCATTATAATCATTATTCATGACGGACCTTGAATGTCACCACAACACCTATACTTTTGAAAACATTCATTTTTTTGGTGATGGAGGCTAATCTTTGTCAACATTTCTCATATGAAATGGTGACAGTCACTATCCATCATTATAAATCATTATTGGTGACTGACCTTGAATGTCACCAAAACACCTATACTTTTGGTGACGTTCAATTTTTGCTAACGAAGACTCTTTTGACCATCACTGATGAGATTATGGTGACATTTTTTGACCCTCACCAATGTCTATTTTTCTTGTAGTGACAATTTGTAGTAAAATGGCCCAGCTCATGACAATGAAAGAACTTAACTTTTAGCATGTCTTTATTTTTACCTCCATGATAAGAATCTGATTTGGAATGGGAAGCTTTCCCTTTCCCCTTATTTTCCTTAATCACTAAGGCACAGTTCTCTTCATCATGAATCTTTGATGAAGAGCCATCCCTGGTGTTCCTCCTGATCTCCTCCTGCATCAAATATGACCACAGTCATTCCAACAGCTTCTCCTAACCATTGACAGAGTCCTGATAACTATGCCAACTCTTTGGGGGTCCTAAAAGAGAAAGTCACCATATCATCTTCAGAAACCTTGATTCCAACACTTCCAAGTTCATCACGACACCGAGTGAACCTGGTCAAGTATTTTGGAATCGTCTCACCTTTCTCCATTTTTGTTTTTTAAAGTTTGTCCTTCAGTGCCAATTTCCTTTGGTCATTGTTGTTCTGATACAAGTTTGTCAATGCTTTCCACATAGCATACAAAATTTCCTTTCCATGGACACTCGTGACAGTGTGGTCTAGAACTTCCTCAAGGATTATCTACCTCACCTTCACCACATACTTCTTCCATTCAGCCAAATATTGTGCATATGATGTTGTTGGCTTAGGAATTTCTTGATCAATGAATTCCTTCAAGCCATTATCCTCTAACACAACCTCCATTCTGTCCCTCTATGATATAAAATTCGAGATGCCTTGAAAGGCATACTCGAGCCATAAACTGTAGAACGCCACTTGCCCATCTTGAAGTATGTATTGCAACTTTGAATTTCACTTGTAAACCAAAACTCAAAAATTTGAAATCTCCTCTAGCATGTTGTTCTCGACGCCGATACCATGTAGAATTTCCTTAAGGCTCACAATATTTTACAATCTACTAAAGCACAAGACAAGAATCTACTTCTACTTTCAACCATTGGAAGCCAATAGATTGATGAAAAAAATATGAACAATAAGAAGATAAGTCAATGGCACATAACACAAGATGCATCTGGTGAAAGCCACTGCTCAAAACCCCTATATATTGCATTAATTAGGAATATGAATGAAGATACAAAGATTTTTCTCACTAGAACAATTATGCACAAGTATGCTCAACTCTCTCAGCTTACAAGCTAGCTCTTGGCCAATACTTAGCCAATTCTGCAGCACTCCAAGCTCCTAATATATTGTGTAATTCCTAGGATGAATAGCCTATATTTAAAGGGAATTCATGTTTCCAAAATTGTGCAATCCAAACATAGGATCAATCTCTGATGCATGCATGATTTTTACACTCCAGCAAATAATACCACTGATAATACACTACCCCTATACTCTAGTCTCAACTGGGTCATTCTCTGAATTGACATGCATGAGCTTCTCATGAGGGAATATTCAGTTAACTGGAGTAGCACTAGTGGATACATTAGTGCATCAAATGACTATTAGTTCTCTATTAGTTCCTCAAACAGTTTGGAACTAATTTAACTTAACTTAACTCAGTAAACTAAGTGATCTAATTTCCAATTCAATTTAAACTCATACTGGACCCCTAAAACTTAGGGATAACATATATATGACTTCATAAAGACTTCCAACTCAAAATTCCTAAGCTAATTAACTTAATTAAACTTAATTAACTATTTACAAGTTAGTATGATAATAAAATTCAATTTTAATTCAAGGACAAATTAAACTAGAATTTCTTGTTGCCATTTCTCAACATTCTTTCTTTCACATATCACTCCTAAGGAACTTCCATCCATAGTTCCTTTATCTTTGTCGACCTCCTCATATTCCATATGAGGAAATATATGATGTTAATTTCATTTAGTCAATATGTGAACTATGCCTTCATGTATCTTTCCAAAGGAGGAGAACCTTTTTCTTTGATCATGCTCACGAGATAGAGAATTTACCCATGCAACCATATGATGACACTACTCAATCAAATACATGCATACATACCTCTTTCCTTCCTTTGTTCATATAGGCTTCCTTTAGTAGCTCACTTTCCTTGCTTGAAAGTTCTTCAAGTATGCTACATTATTTTGTCACCATACCGTCATTCTTCTTAAACAATGAATCCTATACAAAGTGGAATTCTCAGCAAGAAATTTTCTTCTTCCAAGAGAGGTGAAAATTGTAATGAAGATTCCAATGGAGCATCTTCATTACGCTCATCCAACAAATTCTCCTTCTTAATGATGCATGATTAACTCCTTCTATATGCTAGATGACTTTCTTCTACCCATAAGTACTACTCATGCTTTTAATGAGGTTACCAAGAGCCACTTCCTTGTACATCCATGTAGACTTCTATTTCATTTATTCTCTTAGGCTTATTTAGTCATGAGCTCTTGCTTTGATTCAATTGCATGCTTCTAAAATGATTCCATATCTTAATATGTTGCATCCTATCATACTTGTAATGCTTCTTATTTTGATTACCATGGTAGAGGTATTTTTTACTTCCTACTTCTCTTTTCTATGAACTAGGCATTCATAGTTTTATAATTTCATCATGAATTGTGCCTGAGAATAAAAGGGTATGTATAGTTCCCTCTTTCCATCATGCTTCTCAAAACAAAGGATCATCCCAACCATATTTACTTCCTGAACCTGCAATATTCATTGACAAGCACTCTAATCAAAGCATATGATATGAAAACATGATGTCAAGTTATCTTTCTAGGGTTTTTATGCAATCATGAGGCCATCCTAGGGTTTCTTAAGTTTGAACCATAGATCAGATTATTTTATATTCATGTCATACTAGGGTTTATCCCATGCCCTAGAATACTAACAAGCCCTAGAAATCAAATCATATAACTCTTACAAACCTTAGAGTCATAATTTCAACCCTAAAACATCTTATGATGGATCCTTAACAAAATATTCCATACATACCTCACGGTTACTTACCTGTAGCGTTATGTACTTTCATATGCCATGATTCCTTCACAAAGGTATTATGATCTTTGTTGACCTTTTTCCATTTCCAAGACTTCCTTCCAATAAGACTTTAACTAGGGATAATACTGATCTTATGATGGGACCTTCTTCTCCAAGAGTTCCTTTCATATATAACATAATTGTAGTTATTTTCTACTACCTTAATGGCTATAGGACTTCTTTTCTATAGAACTTCATAATGGAGATTCATTTTATTACACTTATTTACTACTTGTATCTCCTTAGTTTAACTGCTTACCAGAATATATAGATGATTATCAAGGAAATTCCAATGGAAAGTCAACCTTGACTGATCATGTTAGAGAACAAGTATATATGATTGGTTTTTGCACTCTTAGTGCCACAAAGATTTGATTCACCACAAAATTTGGTTTTTCAAACAATGAAAGAAATATTAGTTATGTTAATTAAGTTCTTAGTCTTCTTGAGGAGTTCGATCTTTCTCTAAGAATGCCTAGAAGTTAGGCTATGTGGTTGCCACAGATGATTTGGTTATGAAAAAAAATATTTTCTTTTAAGGCTCATAGGTTCGCTCTTCTTGCTAAAGAACTCACACTGCTTTGAATATTTGAATTAGGCCTTTGGTCTCTTGAAACAATGATATAATATCCCTAAAAAAAAACTATTTTATGCACACAATTTAGAGGTCTATTTTCTTGGTGAAGGGCTAATATTGTAGCAAAAACTTCGCTTATCTTTGGAATGAGTTCAGATCCAAACAATGTCTTGAGAGAGATATATAGTTCAATGTAACTTCTTTGAGATCAAGCTTTGAGAGTTTTGTGCCCATAATTTAAGCAAGACTTCTGCTTGAAATTGACCCTTGAGTATCCCTTCTTGAAGATTCAATGTATTTTTGGTTCATTGACCTTTCATAGTACTCCTTTTGATAGTTCTTCTTCAAAATACATTTCCTTGTCTTGTCACCTTAGCTTTGATACCATGTTGAGAAATCTAGGGGCATCAAGATAGGTGATTTATCTTCTTTGATAACTTCTTATGAGGTATTTTTACTCAACTTAATTAGTTTCTTATTTTCACTTGATTATATTTATTTTATTTTCATCAAATAACTATCAAACCATAACAAACAATAATACAAGCGGGCATAAGATGCAGGAAATCAACCAGGGCCAAAACATCTCCACTTCAGATGAAAAACCACAAGAATTCTTCTATTCTCATAGAAATTCAATTGATGAATTCCAAGACCTAGACCCTTGACCCATAACCACTGCAAGACCAAGTCAAATGAATCTTTTGATCAACTCTCGTTCCACAAAGTCAACGGTGGTTAAACTCACTACAACTCTTTGGATTTTAGCTTCTCCTAAAAAATATGGCCTCTATTATAGGTTTTTGATTCTTGGCCTACCTGTAATCTCTGTAGTTGTGCACGTGTGGACAAATTGGAATAGATCAACAAGTCTTCTTTTCCTCACTTGGGATTACTCTTCTCCCTTGTTAAATTGGCTTCGAAAAACTAATTCTTAACACCTTTTTTAAGCCTTCTAAGGGTGATTGTAACTTGTATCTTCGCTGCAATAGAGAGAAGCCCTAAAATATCTCACACGTGAGGTGTATATCCCATAAAATGATCCTTCTAACCTTCGATTTATTCATCCTTGAGTATTTTCTCTTCTACTGGATTTACCCTAGATTCTTATGCTTGACAAATCAACTTGATTGATGCTTTTACAAATGAGCCTGAGCTCTTCTATATATAGGCTTCCAGTCATTGCTTATGGGACAATGTTTTATTATCTGTAGGCCGACTTGTCACTTGATAAGAACGACTTGTATTTTTCACATTTGACAAGGTCTTGGAGGGTATTTAACTCTATTTGACTCAAATAAAAATATTTAACACACCTATGAAGGGTCTTCCATACATGACAATGACTTTCTTGACTTGTAGACTCAATGACAAGCCCTAGAAGCTCTCAATGGGAGCTTGACCTATAAAATAAATTTCCTTGAGCATGAAAACCATGCCTCAAGGATAACAATGATAAATTTATTTTCTCTTTACATTAAATACATAAAATCATAATTACATATGTCAATATGATGACTAAGCCTAGTTATATATTTCAACACAATGGACCATAAAAAGGTCAAAGAAATCTTTAAATGGCATATACCTGAAAGATATGGTGGACATTCGATATTTGTGGGGTTACAAACTCGTACTGTAGATTCATTGATAGTTTCACTAATTGGACTATTTTATAACATTTTCGTAAAAGAAAAGAGTTAAATTTTTCTATAACCAAAATTGATAATGAAGTTTTCATTGGTTGAAATGGTTGTTAATTGTAACTCTTATACTTATAGATTGATTTAACTTGATGCAACCGGATAAATAGGAAAGATACCGACCAGATTCCCTAGATAAGTCCAACGGAATTACAAAAGTTTATGGCTAAGTGATGCAATCATAACTATGAGGGGGAAATCTCTTAGCCTAATTTTTTTCTAGTTTGATGTATTTTATTTAAAATCTTTGAAAAGAGGCCATAAGTTAATGAATGACAATATAGGCTTGATAAAAAAGTAAAAAAATGAAATAGTGCAGAGATGCATGTTCATTAAATAGATATCAAATAATGAAATGTTAGGTGCATAAAATAATATTTGTGCATGTATAGAGACTCTGAGGAATAGTTTATCCCAACATGAGTCAAATGACTGATATTGGGTAATGGTAAACATGTGACCTAGAATAGGTTGATAGGGGGCTGAGGAACCAATGAAATCGTTGTATGTAGTCTTGAGGAATCAAGGCTATGGAAAATAAGGTGTTGACGGGAGATTAGAACACGTGACACCTATTCCTGTTAGCATACATGTTGTGAAAACATAGTACTTGCACTAGGAAAAAGTGTGCTACCAATCAGTGGTTCTTCAGATAAGCATTCTAAAAATATTGAATTGTGACTCTTTAACTACAAGAACATTGAAGTATTGTTTGAATGTTTGATTAAGTGCATGATATGAATATGTGCTTATAATATTACAAGAAGGAATGATTATGTTGGATTATGTTTAAGAAAATTTTACTAACATGATGTGTGTTGAGACAACTAATATGCATAAGAGTGAAAGGGGAAAGGACACCATGGTTTTTGCACAAAGAAAGTGTGTATAACATCCAGAAACCTTAACCAACCATATTTAATCTACAAAGAGATTGAAACTCTAGGAAGTGATTTGTGGAAATTCATGGATGAGGTGTTGGGGGGCGATGTTTACATGCCTTTGTTGTTGCAATTTTATTATTTTTGTTATTGACCTTGAGCATGACCATTGATCTTCTTGTTTTTTCCTTCATCTTTTCATGGTGCAATGCTTTTTTTTTTCATGTTATGGTTTGGTCTTAATGGTTGTCGGATGCGAGGAAATAAAAAGAAAAGGAGCTCTAGAAGGTGAGCTAAATACGAAATGCAACTAGAAATGCAATACCTAATCAAACCTTATGCATAAAATATATGGCAGAAAGAGGACAAAAGGAAATGACAAACTAGAGTGGACATCGCTGATTCCACTTGAAAAAAATAGACAATGGTATAACAACCATGAAAATGGCATAGAAAGGAAGTTGTCCTAAACTTTAACAATGCATGTTCAATGTATATTTGGTATTGTGAAATCAGGATGAAAGCACAATGATGTTGTTTTATGTCACAAATCATTAGTTGCACGCCATTATAAATAGCAAGGCAAGTAATTAATCCTTAAAAATATTATGATCACTATGTGAATGGTAATGGAATTGGTAATCCCCATGTCTTGAGATTAAAAAATGACGTCATTTAATGGACTCCATTCCACTTGGAATATCCACTACGTAAATGTACAAAGTGACCTATTGTTGTTAATTACTATTGATGATGTGCTTATATTGATATTTCTGACCCTTGTTGGATGCATGTAAGAAAATTTGATAGCATATTCTTTGCATGAACGAAGCCATGCTATAATTGAATATGAATTTTAAATAGGGGTCAGCCTTACTCTGGAATAAAGTGCAACCCTGAGGAGTCTACCTGAGAAATGGAAGAAAAATGAGAGAAACATTTCCCTCCACTTTTAGAAGTGATAAAGGAAGAGGAAACCCTAAGGATGATGTTTAATTCAAAGGGGGGGAATTTGATACCCCTAGTGCATTTTATTTTGCATACATTATTGTTTATATTTACTTGTAAACAATGTGGAAGTATTAGTTATGGGGCCAAGACTAAAGTTGAACATCTTAAGGACAGATGTAAATATTTATTGTTATTAATGAAATATTGTTTATTCTACTTATTATTTAACTGAAAATAGAACGAGAGCCACTACATGAGTAGTCAGGCTTTGAACTGTCTGGAAGTTGTTAAAAAATAGTTGTATTCCAAGAAAGGAAAATTTTGAAGTGAAATTTGTAACAATTTAAAAAGGAAATCCTCCATATCTTTTCAAGAGATTTTTTCTATCACAAGAATTAACAGGACAAGAGAGAAAGGTCATGTGGTGAGAAGATGAAGAAATATTATGGGAGAGAAAGGAAATTTGAGAAAAGAGGTTACAGTGGGAAAGAAAGATTGTATCCAAAAAGAATAAAATAATTTTAGACCTTGAACTAGCAAGACATTGTTAGGTTCTGAGGAGGAAAAATTATAAATATTTAGATTTGAATTCGTGATAGGAGGGTCACTTTAGGTGCAGGGGGAATTGTTGAGGAATAAATTCATTGGTTGGGTGGAACATGGGTTCTCCTATTATATTTTCGAACAAGCAGATAAGTGAATGGACTAGTTGTGTAAGAATTTTCAAGAAAAATGTGTTACATAATTGCTTATTTTCACATGCATAGAAAGATGATTATGTAATGCATATATGGTCTTGTATCTACTTATCTAAGAAAAGGGTAAGTGTTAGTTCTGAACTTAACTCTGTGTAGGAATTATGAATAAAGTATGAAATTGGTTTTGGTTAAAGTTTAATAATAAATTTATATATATGCACAATAGGGTTAGCATGGCTATGGGTCAACACTATGCAAAGGATTTTAGGTTATCCCTCAACATCATTTAGTCCTTGTTTGAGTGAAAGAATCCTTGAGAGAAATAGAAACATAAACCTAGAAGCTAAGAGTCATGTATGATAGTTCCCTATGAATGAGGATTTTCTTGGCTATTTGATATATGTAGATAAATAAGTAAAACAAAAAGAATAAGTAATTATGTCAATACTCAATAGTGTTTTGTATAAAAAATCTAAAGATATACATGCACAAATTTACAAGAAATATAAGTTAAGATATATGTGCCAAATTGGAAGTATAAATAGACATAGAAGCATTCGCTCTTTTCTTAGGAACACAGGGTTTGCTAGAAGATATTATCTATAGATAGAGAGATACCTTTTTTAAAAGAAAATAATTAAAAAAAAAAATCAAGTAAAAGTTACACATTCTTGACCTCTGTTGTAAGCAAGAAAACCTTTTTTCAACTCAAAATATATAGAATGTGCAAATACATATCAAGTTTGGCATTGAGTTGTACTTGGCACTAGCCGAAGGGAAACAATTATATAAGAAAATTTAAGTACAATATTAAAGTTAGAGAAGACCTACAACATGAAAATACATGTAATTTAATTTTATGCTCAAAACATAATAGTTTTAGACTCAACTACCAAGTCATGTAAACGTATACAACATTACATGAAATTCCTAGCTGCAGGAGTAAGTAAGCCAAAGTATGGCTTTGGCTATAATTTTTCCTATATTCAACATACAATAAAAACAACCCTACATCAGGGAAACACAAAATAAGAAGTAAAATTATAAGTACCTAGGGACAACAAAAGTATATAAACCCTAAGATCCTTTCTCTCGATAACCCCTCAAATGGATGTCAGGAACTAACCTAAAGCCAACAAGAACTATATTAGAAGTCAAATTAGATCAAAGAGGAGAAGAATCTAAGATAATTTTGAGATAAAATAAAAAGGGTTACAAATATATAAAATTATCTTATTGGAATTTAGTGATGGTTGAGAATCTTCACCCTGTGACAGGCCCAAATTTTGTCAAAGAACAAGCGGAGTTTTCAATTTAAATTCGAAAAGAAAAGTCTAACTCCTATTTTGAAAAGAACTATAGTAACAAACAAAATAAATTATGTAAATACCATCGCTCAGGGCTAGTGCACTATTGACATTGTCAGAATGAGGTTGTAACCCTGACCTTATGGAAAGGAAGGGTATACACTTATTATCAATATACATAACTCAAATAAGAAAAATAATTTTCCCTTTTAGGTTAAAGAGAAATCAAGAAAAAAATTATGTAAATTTTTTTACCTGGAACACTGTGAAACCCCTTAGGCTTTACAAGTCGTGACCCAAAAAAGAAAACATTTGGTTTGTGAAGTGAAAAATGAAAGAACACTGGTGAACGAGGGTTTCTTTATTTAGTAAACATCAATGCCTTGAATATCCTATGTGAAATTTTAGATAAAACTCAAAAGGGGAAATATCAAAACCCTAGTGAAAGATTACTTGAGGGATTACTGAAGGAAAAAGCTAGGAGTTCCATCTAACAGGGGAGATTCGTACCCATAACTACAAGTTAGTAATAGAGACATATATCCTCATTATGCTAAAATAATGAGGGTCAAGTCCCTTGCACAAACACTTAATCTACAGACATGAACAAACTTAGTTAATTACCAGCCTGAGAGAACTCTAGGAGCATAATCATAAGAAGAATGGAAGGTATTAATTTGAGTTCATATATTGTAGGAAAAATATCTTAATGATCATACTTGTAACAAAGGTGGCCATGCCGAAACCTTGAAAATTATTTGGGTGTATAACAATAACCTCAAGGAAAGATAAAACTATAGTATGTCAAGACTTAGTTGTAGATATCCACGAGTTGAAGAATCATGGCAAATGAAAACCCTCAAACCCCTATCCACTTGTAGAGCATCGACAACAAAGAGCTAGGACACAAATGATGCAGAGATGGAGAAGGGGGGGGGGGGGGGTCGTTACCTTAACTTCCCAACCAAAGTGATGACATCGTTGGATCATCTATCCTAAATATCGATTGTAATCATTGTATCCAATCACATGGTCAGGTTAGATGACACCTTTAAGCCAAGCCATGCTGCTAAGGAAGTACTCATGACATGTGTGCAATCATGTCACATAACTAGATTTTTACATTTACAATGTCATAACAAATCAAATGGATGCCAATGAGAAGCTTTTTAATACTAAGGTAAACAAAACAAAAAAAAACTATATTTAAATGAAATCATAACAATGACTAGCCATTACATGATGGTAATCTGCAGTTGTTTTAAATAGTGATATTATGGCTTCAACCTTTGAGAAGGATCTATCAATAAGATATTTATATAGATGCATAAGGTGAGATAACATATGATATGATTCCCAATAACTTAATGGCCAAAGGGGCCTTGTAGATCCATGAGGAAAAAAATGGAGATTTAAGGGAAAAATAATTGGGAACACCTTACTTAAAAATGGTAACATAGTAAATGTAATAATGGAACTTGATGACCCTAGCAAGTGAAAGAGTGATGCCCATAAAATATAAGTTGTGAGATTAGGAATTACGATTTGTTCAATTTCATTTGTTTTTCTTCATGGTTTAGTGAGATTTAAAAATTGGTAAAAGTATATAGTTAAAAAAATTATGATGTAAATATTGAATGAATCTTTTGTGGCACATGACATTGTACCACTCCCAACCCTCTTGTCCCTACAAAACATCTCCTCTTGCAACAAAACTTGGTAGTATATTTCCTACAGACAAACTTTCCACTTAATACCCCTATGTTTCCACTCATCTCAACCACCATGACCTCAACTTCTCATATTTTCAGCCTTGCCTTAGTCTACTTTCAACATCATCTTGTGACTTCCATAATATCTAGGATTAATAAAATGTGTGGGATATATCTAACATGCCTAACATCAAAGGGCTTTACACTTTGTATTTCATGCCATTCATGCTTCATGGCTACCACTTGGCACATTCTACTATGGGATGTTTTTCCCCTTATTTTCTTAATATTACTTAAGGAAAGTAATGCGACTCAATACTATTATAAATTTTTAATTCCCTGAGGGGAAAACTTGTTCCTTCATTAGTCAACGAGTCAACCAAATTATTGAATTGTTTAAGAACATAGAATTTTTCACATTTTTCAAACTCTAGTAGGAGGCCCATAATTTTTTGACAAGATATATTAAACATATATCTTTTGGAGGAGTTTTATTTATTATATTTTGAATAATGATTTGGATGTCCCCAATAATAGATATAATTTGTATCATTTTTTTTTTGAGTAAAAATCTTTGAAGGAGAGCATATGCTTTAGCTTGATTACTGGATCTCTTCCCTAGCCACCAAGATAATGTTGATTCTATTTTTTCATCAAGGCAAAAGATATCCCCTCCTGCTCCTGCTCCTGCTACCTTGGTGACCCTTTTATTTACATTAATGGAAAGGTTTGTTATCTTTTT